>JAJOZX010006584.1:0-165000 GCA_023014485.1 Bathynomus jamesi
TGTTACGGTCTATGCACCAATGTGGTTAGGATTAAGAATGGTCTAGCTGCACTGATGGAGCACGCCATGTATTTGATATGATTTCTTTCTCTAGATACCTTCCAGACGACCAAAGATCTGTTATCGATAAAGTTATACAAAGGAATGCATTTTTCTTGCACGAAGAAAATGTGCTGTTAAGCATGCTAACAGATAAAAGGAGCCACGTTAGGGTTTTAGCGGCTAGACAAATCTTAGCTGCAAGAAATGCTGAATTTGAAAATGCATCAAAGCAGGAAAGTGTAAGAATTTTCAAGGTGCCAGACTTAGATTTAAACGCTACAGATTATTGCAATTGCAATGTTGTAATCATGAATCGAGCCAAAAGATTTGAGCCTCCAATTACGAAAAGAATACCAACTGCCAAGTTTAAAGAATTTATAAACCAGCCAAACATTGAAAGTATAGGTATTCCAGAATTTCCCTGTCACACACAGGGGGTAGAAATACGCAAAGGTTGTTACAGAGGCAGCTGCTAGTGTCAGCGCAGCACAGAGAGATGGCTATATTCGGTCACGAATCGGATCCTGGAAACTGATGCCAAAATTCAAAGAAGGACTTTAGTCTATAAAGTGTCATAGCCTGTCATGGTTTGGTGGTTTGGATGGGCTAGGTGAGGAACTCGACATTCAGCTACCTCCACGTAGTGAGTTCTGGGTAGTGATGTAAAAAAACCGTTTTTTTTGTTTTTTGTTGTTTTTTTTTGTTGTTTTTTTTCTGTTTTTTTTGTTTTTTTTAATAATTAATATAGATATTGCCAATTTAATTATAAGGTATACTTTTGCAATGATATATTATAAAAATAAATAAATAAATAATAAAATAGGCCATATGGTACCAGTATAGAATGTCCTTTCAGCCTATTTACAGAAAAAACTGGCCTCTTTCTTGCACTGAAAGTCTTGTATCTTGAGATCCATTAAACTTGCGAGAACACTGGCTGGGAGCTGACTGCCCATTGTCCAACCTTTCCAGGACTCTCCCATCCATTCCTCGGATTTTGAATCTCCCACTTAACTATCCTTTAGACCCGCGATGACATATTCCCCCCCCTCACGAGACCATCCATATATATATACATACACATACACCCATATACATATATACCAATATATACATAAATACTTATATACACATTTATATCTATTGTATACCCATACACATGCATACATCCAGAATTCCAGATACATACGCATGCATACTCACATATATACCTACACAAACTCATACACCTCTATTTCGCCCTTTCATTACCTCCGAGATCATTTAGCACATACAGTAATATCCATACAGCCAAAAGAACCAATTAAGCACAGACAGAGCAGCAAAGCTAGTATTTATATCCCAAAATGCAAAATTCCAAGAAAGTGAAGTAAAACATGGTGCTACATTGGCTTCGTCAACATCCAAATCTGCAAAATACCAGTACCTGTGATATTGAAACTATTTGCTTTAATCAATCTAGTGATAATGATTCTTCAATGGAATAGAATCAGATAATGAAAGTTAAACAGCATTAGGTTAACACAAAGGTTAAAGAAAGATGAATATTTATATTTTTTTTATTTTTCTATTGGAATATATATACTGTATATATATATATATATAATATATATATATATATATATATATATATATATATATACACACACACACACACACTGGTATTCTTGCCAATCAATTATATCTATTGTTTTATACCAGTATTATGGATATTATACCAGTACCTGTGATATTGAAACTAGCTATATGCTCTACCCAATCTAGTGATGATTCTTTTATGGAAATGAAGGTTAACCAACATTAGGTTAACAAAAAGGTTCAAAAAAAGGTGAAATTTTTTTTTTCGATCTGGAATATATATACTGGTACTCTTGCCAATCACAATTATGTATATTGTTTGAAATGAGGAAGAATGTTTTATGTTCTAGTTAAAAAATATAGGTATATACATATAAAAAATGAGGGTTTGTTTTTCCTTTCTATTATATACTTTTTGTGTGATTCAGTTTTTCTAAAAGATGACTATATAATATACTAGGTATAACCGTATAAGCATGGTAGTATAGTAAATTATAGGTAATACTAATATACTTATTAGATTAAAGGAAGAAAAAATATGGAATAAGTTTAAAACAATAAAAAACAAAAAAAACAAAAAAAAACAGACTATCTTCGTTTTAAACAAAAAAACGACAAAAAAAACAAAAAAAACGACACAATAAAAAACGACTCACATCACTAGTTCTGGGTAATTTGAGCTGAAAATCTCAAATTAGCTAAAAGCTGAAATTTTATTGGCAAAATAATTCCCAATTTAGTTTTTATGAGTTGCATAATGCATATCAAACAAATTGTTTCAATTAATTATTCTTCCTAACAGTTTCTATATCAAATATAGTCATAAAAATATATAGTTTACCTAATATTTTTATGGCTAACAATCTGTATTTACACTGGATCCCACATATATTCCACGCCAATCATTAGTGTAAACCTACCGATGTGTTGGGGACCCAGAAGACTGACGAAATTTAATAAAAATTTACATGAAAATTGCTGATCCTAATATTCAACAATCCCACACCCAGGATATAGCAATTCCTAAAAAAAAAATCTCACCCCACCCTACTCCATACAGGGGCGAACAAGACCCCTGTACAGAGACAGCAACTGAGTGGGGTAAAGAAACCGCAGAGGCGGTACAGCACATCTAACCTCTTAGAAGCTGTTTTAGAAAGAGAGTAATCTTTCCAAGAAAGATCACGAGAAAAGGAAACGCCAAGAATGTTCAGAGAAGAGGAAGGATTCAGTTGTTTGTTGTTGAAGGTAAGGGGATAGTCGTGTGGAAGATTATGACGAGTAGACAGATGGAGGAACTGAGTTTTTGAGGCATTGAAAACCACAAGGTTTTCTCTGCCCCAATCAGATATAACAGAAAGATCAGAGGTCAGGTGTCCCATAGCCGCCTTACGCGAATCATAAAGGGACTGCTGTGAGGGACGCTTTGGGAAGCGGGTGGAGAAGTGAAGAATGGAATCATCGGCATAGGAGTGAATAAGACGGTAAGTGCGAATTAAAAGTTCATTAATAAATAAAAGGAAAAGAGTGGGTGACAGGACAGAACCCTGAGGAACACCACTGTTAATAGCTTTAGGAGAACAGCAGTGGCCCTCTACAACTGCAGCTATAGATCGGCCAGAAAGAAAATTAGAGAGGAAGGCACAGATAGAAGGATAGAAACCGAAGGAGGGCAGTTTGGAAATTAAAGATTTGTGCCAGACTCTATCAAAAGTTTTTGATATATCTAGCGCAATAGCAAAAGTTTCACCGAAATCCCGAAAGGAGGATGACCAAGAGTCAGATAGATATGCAAGAAGACCTCCAGTAGAGTGTCCCTTGCGGAATCCATACTGACGATCTGAAAGAAGATTGTGAGAAGAAAGGTGTTTAAGAATCTTCCTATTAAGGATAGATTCAAAAACTTCGGAAAAGCAAGAAATCAAAGCAATTGGACGATAGGTGGAGGGTTGAGAGCGGTCACCCTTCTTTGGGACAGGCTGAATGAAAGCAAACTTCCAGCAGGAAGGAAAAGTACCAGATGAGAGACAAAGTCGAAAGAGTTTGCCTTGGCAGGGTGTCAACACAGAAGTACAGTTCTTAAGAACAACAGGACCACCACCATCAGGACTATACGCCTTCTTAGAGTTGAGCCCAGATCGGGCAGAAAAAACATCTTTAAAAAGAGATTCTAATTTCAGACATAATAAAGTCAGAGGAGGGAGGAGATGGAGGAACAGCACCAGAATCGTCCAGGGTTGAATTGTAAGCGAAAGTTTGAGCGAAGAGTTCAGTTTTGTCCGGAGAAAAGACGCCAACTGTGCCGTCGGAATGGAAAAAAAGAGGGAAAGAAGAGGAAGTAAAGTTGTTGAAGAGGTTCTTAGCTAGATGCCAGAAAGAGCGAGAAGTAGAAGTGGATAGATTTTCACATTTTGGTCGGATGAAGGAATTTTTGGCGAGTCGGAGAACAGATTTTGCACGATTCCGGGCAGAAATATAAGCTGAGTGAGAGTCAGGAGTTGGACGGCAACGGTACCTTCTGAAAGCCTCCTCTCTGTTGCGGATAGCATTAGAACAGGTTAAACCAAGGATTTTTTGTATTAGTAGTAGGAATAGAATATGGAATGTCCGCCGCCATGCCCAAGAGAATCACCTCTGTGATGCGCTCAGCATACCCAGAAGGCCCTCGGCGACGGAAGCAGTAATCATTTCATGAGAAATCACAGAAGTACTGCCTAAGGCCCTCCCAATCAGCGGCACCTTCTCTTGGGAGGATCCAAAAGCCGAATTGGAGCGATAGGCCAAGAAACATATATAAGATTGTAATTGGAGGCGCCCAACGGAGAGAAGAGTTTCACAGAATACGAAGGACGAGAGGTAAGAAATAAATCCAGAATGTTGGGCCTATCTCCAGGCGACTGGGGATACGAGTCGGGTGCTGCACAATCTGCTCTAGGTCATTTAGAAAAGAAAAGTTGTAAGCTAGTTCACCAGGGATATCAGTAAAATGGGAGGAAAGCCAAAGGTGGTGATGAACATTGAAATCTCCTAAAATGGAGATTTCAGCAAAGAGAGAGTGGGAAAGAATGTATTCCACTTTGGAAGTGAGGTAGTCAAAGAATTTTGGATAGTCAGTAGAATTAGGAGAAGGGTAAACAGCGCAGATGTATTTAGTTTGAGATTGGCATGCAAGCCGTAGCCAGAGGGTATAGAATTCGAAAGATTCGAGTTTGGGAATACGAGAACAAGTCAAGTCATCGCGTACATATACGCAACATCCACCTTTGGAGTGAAATGGAGTATAGAGTAAGTAAGAGGGTACAGAAAAGGGGTTGCTGTCAGTCGTCCCAGACACAAGAGTTTCAGTGAGGAAAAGAAGAAGAGATTTAGAGGAGAGGTTGTGTTCAACAGATTGAAAATTTGAGAAAAGGCCACGAATGTTTCAGAAGTTTAAGAAAAGTGAATCAGACAAAGGTCCAGAACATCTCGAATGGGCGGTAGCAGATCCAGCCCCGCTGTCCGGGTCTGCGTTCCCGGTATCGGCAAGGAGGGAGCTAGAAGTGGGGACACTTATGGTCCCCTCTCCAGGGCACTCCGAGACTCTTGAAGTTGATGCCATTTTTTTTTAAATTTTGAAAAGATAATGTAGTGTGAGATGCATGTGTATGTAGTGAAGTACAGGGAGAGAAGTGTGTGTTTGAGAGCATGCTGGACTGCTCACAGGATATATATATATATATATATATATATATATATACTATATATATATATATATATATATATATATATATATATATATATATATATATATAATATATCCCCGCAAGGGGGTTCTAAGCTCGTGCTTTTGAGTGCTCTTTGTGCTCGTTTGTACGTGCTTGTTCCTGGAGGTTTCACGTGCGCCCTCCCGGCCCTAGCACCCAAGGATGATGGGGCTCGACCCTGCAGTCTTTCTCATCCTTGGTCTTTTTCCACTTCGACTGTCCCCTCCACTCTTTCTTTTTCCTCTGTCTTTCCTCTCACTTTTTCTTTGTTTTTCCGCTGAGATATGCCCTTTTAAATAGAGGCGAATCGGTTCTTCCCGAACTTAAAAAAAAAAAATATATATATATATATATATATATATATTTTTTTTATATATATATATTTTACACACACGCACACGCAGTTGTGACCAAAAGTATTTGGCATCCCATCGAATTTACCCTAGGAAAAACAAGGAAAAGTAATAATGTAATGAAAGATTCAGAATAGCCATTTTAGTGCAAATTCAGTAAGTCTAATATTTTGTGCTTCCTCTTCTCGCTTTTATGACCGACTCTTTGGGACACACTCTCTACAAGGTACTCGCAAGTGATACGGCCAGTTTTGTCCCATTCTTCCTGTATCGTTGAATTCAGCTATAAACTGTAAGCTGTATTTCGAAGTGACGTTTGTAAAATACACGTACATCAGTAGTAATTGTGAAAATGACAAAGATGAGAGAATTAACAGAGTAAGTGCTGCTCTCGAATCAAGTAGTTTTCAAGATTGCAATAGCAAAACAGCTAGAGTGCTGAAGATGCATTGTTCAGACCACCTTACAGATACTCAAGAATACCGAATCTTATAAAAGTAAGTCTCGAAGTGGAAATAAAATAGGCAAAAACCAACCGAGAAAATCGACTTCCAAAATTAAGTTCGATCAGAAATCTTAAAAACTCGTCGTTAGACCTTTGGTTTGAGTTACAGAGGGGAATTGGATCTATTGTGTCTAATCGTACTGTCAGGAGGAGGATAAGAAATATGAACTTGGCTGTCAGGGGTCGATCGCCAAAAAAATTGCAATGACCAAAAGCATGCAAATGGGGCGTCTGTAAACTAGACTTCTATGCTTTGGTCTGATGACAGTAACTTTGAGGTAAGTCAAGCAGTCTAACTGTGATAAATTATAACCCATATTGTCCCAAATACGTTTTAACTAATTTAAACGAGCCACTGTTTGATATCTAGTAACTCTGTTTTGCAGATTTTTGGGCCCTGTGGGACCACCAGAGTGAGAAGGAGAGTTAGCGAAGCATATTCCCCCGATTGCATAGTCCCAACAGTGAAATTCGGTGGCTCAGTATTATGATCTGGAGATGCGCGTCTTCGTGAGAAACTGGAAACCCGTTTCTATGTTAAAGAAGAATGAGTTCCACCACCTATACGAACATTCCAGTGAAGGTTTTGAAGCTCCCCAAGAACAAACTGTTCCCAGATTAAGATGCAACCGAAGATATTAATTGAACAGGAAATGCCCCGAGTCAAGGATTGGCTCGTAGAGGAGCATTTCAAATTGATGAAATGGCCTCCTCAGTCTCCTAACCTGAATCCTATCGAACATCTGCTGGTAGTTCCGATGTCCAAATGATACAGGAAGAATGAGACAAAACTGGGAGTGCCACCACTCATAAAGAAGACGTTAAAAGAAGTCATAAAAGTGAGAGGAGAAAGCACAGATATTAAATACTGAATTTGCATAAAATGACTATTGTAAATCTTACATTGTTAATTTTCCTTCTTTTGAGAACAAATTCCACACACACACACACACACCCTCATTAACCTCGTTGTTGTTCCGTGCGTTGGTCTCTCTTCACACGAAGGTCAAGCTGGTGGCCCCGCCTCTAGGTCTGGCTTGGTGGAGGAGCGAGTTGCTTTCTTGCGCTCTCCACCATACATAGCCAGGTACACCCGGCTCATCTGGTATCGTCCTGAGCCAGGCATCTAGTCTTCTCTTGAAGACTTCAACTTTGACCCCTGTAACGTTTCTCAGGTCCTTAGGAAGCTGGTTAAAAAGTCTTTGCCCCTGACAACCAAGTTATTTTCCTTCAGTGTTGAGGAGGTCCCCTGTCGGGCCTTTAATTTGGGAACACTACACGTCCTGCCTTTCCTATTTTCCAGTGTTGTTTGAATGGTAATTGGGTTTAGTTTTGTTTGGTACCAGTTTTTCGATCACTTTCCATATGTAGATTATGGAGTACAAATTTAGTTTACATAGTCTTTCCCAGTAGTTGAGTTCTTTGCAGCCATCAATCTTGGCTGTGAAATGTGTCTGAGTTTCTTCTAGTTCATTAGTTTCTTCCTTTTTATATGGGGACATCAAAACTGAGCAGTATTCAAGTTTTGGTATAATCAGTGTTTTTAGTAGGGAAATCATTTCTGTCCTGTCCCTTCTTTTGAACGTTCTTAGTACCTGTCCCGCTACTCTTTTTGCTTTATTTATCGCTACCTGATTTTGTGTTTCGAATTTCGCATCATCAGTCATTATTACCCCCAGATCGATCGCTTTCGTGCTTCTCTGAATTTCCTGTCTATCTGGATCTTCACATAATATGCAGCCTGTTTAAGTTCCTCTTCTCTACCATATCTCAAGAGCTGAAATTTCTCTGTGTTAAATGTCATGTTGTTGTCTTCTGACCATTTGTGTATTTTGTTCGTGTTACTCTGCAAGGACTCCACTTCATTTACATCGCTGATTTTTCTGCTGATCTTTGTATAGTCTGCAAAGGATGTTACTATACTGTTGATGTTTACTCCACTGTCTATGTCTGTTAGCATGATAATGAACAGGAGTGAGGTCAGTACTGTACTTTGTGGTATTGAGCTGCGTACTTTCGATTCTGATGATGATATACCTTGAATTTTGACTTGTAGACGTTCTCTGAGGAAGTTGTAGATCCATTTTCCCACTTTGCCTGTTATTCCCATATATTTCATTTTATGTGCTATTATACCGTGATCACATTTGTCGAAGGCTTTAGCAAAATCCGTGTACATGACATCGTAGTTGTAATTGTCTTCCAGTGCATCTAGGATACTGTTGTAGTGTTCTATTAGTTGTGATAGGCATGGTCTACCTGATCGGAATCCGTGCTGATTTTCGTTAAATCTTTCAGTGTCTCCAAGAAATCATAAATTTTCTCTCTGGCTATTCTTTCAAATACTTTGGGGAGGTGGGACGTCAATGACACTGGTCTATAGTTCTTTGCTTGAGATCTGTCCCCTCCTTTATATATAGGGACAATGTTTGCTCTTATCAAGATGCTCGGTATTTCCCCAGTGTCTTGGGATCTTCTCCATATCCAGTATAAAGGTATAGCTATTTCATTTTTACAGTTTTTAATCAATAATGCGTTCCAATTGTCCGGACCTGCAGCTGAATGTGGTTTCATTTGTCCTATAGCTCTCGCTACATCTTCTGGGTTAAATCAAAGTCTTTATACACTCTCCTTGCAATTTCTCTTCATATTGAGCTCTCAATGTATTAGATATTTCTTTTAGATCGTCGGTTAGTTCATTATTTCTCTTCCTTAAGGGCTCAATAGCGGCGTGCGTTTTTGTTTTCCTTTTCGTGTAGATATAGAAGTATTTTGGATTTTTCTTTATTGCTTCTACCACCTTTTCCTCTTCCCTCTCTGTATGGTCCTTAATCAGGGCTTTTATTTCCCTATCGATACCCTCCATTTTTTCTTGTATTACTTTCTTGGCATTATCTCTGCAGTTGGCTAACTTCGCCTCCTCTCTCTTTCTTTTGCGGAATATTCTTCTCTTTTGCCTCTCTAGCCAGCTCCTCTTTCCTTCTGGCTGTGATTTCGGAGCATATTTTTCTAAAATTCTCAGCGTTTTTACTTTCAATGTTGCTAGCATTTCTTCAGTTGTTTTATTCTCTAAAGCTTGTCGTTGGCGTCATATTTATTGATATCTCGATTAAGTTGTGGTCTGAGATAATGGTTGGGGTTATTTTTATATCAGCAATCAAGTTCGTGTTATTCGTGAATACCAGATCTATGCAGTTATTTTTTCTGGTACTTTCTGTTATCTCCTGTGTCAGCATAAACTCATTTGTGAGTAAATATTTTTGCTTGCTCTTGGTCATCTCTTGTGCCCCTCTTGTCCTGGTGTGTGTGTGTGTGTGTGTGTGTGTGTGTGTGTGTGTGTGTGTGTGTGTGTTCCTATCCACCTTTTTGTCCGCAGATCATTATATTGGGGGATGGAGGGTTTATGGCTTTTATTAGCTTTCTGATCTCATCAATGGCCTCCGAGAATTTTTCAATTTGGGTGTTTGGAGGTCTATAGATGACTATTAGTTTTTCTATTTTCACTGCTAGGAGACCGAGTTCCACAAAGCTGTTTGATTTACTTATTATCGTCTCTGTCATATGACCTTCATGTACATATATAGCACAGCCACCTTTACATCTCGTTGTTCTATCCGTTCTTACTAAGTTGAAGCCCTCTATATTTATCTCTTTCTTATCAATACAATGTTCGCAGTTTTCACAATTTCCTTGGCAATCCTTAAGATGAGTTTCTGTGAGGCATGTGATGTCCGCACTTGTTTCGTCAATAAATCCTTTCCGGTACGAAACTTTGTTGAGTGATTGGTTTGGTCTTATTCCTTGAATATTTGTCAGGACAATATTTATGTTCTTTGTTTTTCGTTGCCCCATGTGCATTTTAAGTTCGTTTTCCTTCGGTGTCGCTTGTTTTGTTGCCCTATGGTCTTCCGAGAGATATCCATTTCCGCCTGCCTGTTCTGGTAGCTTCTTGCCCAGAAGCGGTTTGGCTCGGGGGTTTCCAGCTGTGTCAACTGCATGCGTTGGATACCATTTAGCAGCCGTATCGTGTCTGCGATGTTGAAAAAAATTTTTGTTCGCTTATTGTGTTCCTATTGTTACTGTTATTCCTACTGTCATTTAAACTTTGTTCTTTGGGTTCGTCGGGAGATGTTGATAGAAGCATTTTTTCCCGTATGTGCAGGTTCCATATTTTGCGTAAGTCCTGCAGATGTGCGGGTGGTAGAATTTGCATCTGTCTCCAAATTTACAATGACCATTATTATAGCAGAAATTACATATTGGGGGATGTTCATATATACATTGTCCTCTTTTAAATCTGCAATTATCTTTTATATAATATCTGCATATAATTCCTTCCCCATATTTACTCGTGGCCTTTGTTTTTTGCTTCTTATTGGGGGACAGTTTCACTCCGTTTTCTTGATTGCCCTCTTGTCTTTTCCTATTTGTGCTATTTGTGTTAATGTCCTTCGTTGCCCTTATACTATCTTTTGTCTTTATACTCTCTTTCACCTGCATGGTTTCGGCCTCGTTGTGTGACGGTATTTGATTTTTTCTACTTCGCCTTTCTTCGTTTCTTGTTTTCCTCTGCTTTTTGTTCCCACTTTCCTCTTTCATTTTCTTCTCGTAGTCTCTTTCTGCCTTAAATACCGTAAGAGAATTTATTTCGATCAAGCAGTTTTCGCAGAAAAATTTTATCCCATTAAGTTGCTTCGCGTTCGTTATAAGGAAGATTTTTTCATCTTCCCATTCTAGGCATCTAAAATCAAAAAGCAGCTGACAGAGATCGCACCTCATCGCCTTTGTCTCATTTGTTGCATCATTGCAGATACCACAGAGTTGCAGGAATTTATTTACCATTTCCATGTTACTGATAGAGGGTAGTCGCTGGTGCACAAATTAATTCAAAAGGGGTATTATGGGAAGTATTGGGTGGGGGTTGACTCAAGATGAGTGAGAGAGAGAGTATTCTCCGTTACTCCAGGGGATGGGGGATGTGGCATGCTGTATACTTCTCACTGATTGGTGCTCGCGACTGTGGCTGCGGGGATAATGGGGGGGGGGGTATTTGTAGGAATTTCGATAGGCAGCTAATTTCCTTCACCAAGAAACACTCAGAAAAATGCTGTATAGACTAATTTGCTTCGTTTTTATTTACTTTTTAAGTGAGAATTTGGACATATACTGTGTATATATATATATATATATATATATATATATATGTATGTATGTATGTATGTATGTATGTATGTATGTATGTATGTATGTATATATATATATATATATATAATATATATATATATATATATATATATATATATATATACACACCAGCTGTTCATCTTTCCACACAATAAAAAAAATTGGTTGGACTTTGGGCTGCTGGTTGGGCGTGGTTCGGATTCCACGTTAAATTGGAGGTCTAAGTTGGAGTAACAAGCTTGACCTTCGGGCGGAAGCAAAACCAAGGTGATATGTATTAAACAGCCCCCAACCAGGATTCGAACCCGGTGCCTCTGACTATAGGAAGAGTTGTGAGCGCTGACTACTGGGATACAAGATAAACGTATGAAGAAAATATATTTTAAAATTCAAATACTTCACAGTTGACGACCGGAAGACCAAAAATTATTCTAACTTAAGAGAGACGCTCTCTGAAACGAAGTCAACAAATATGACATAAAAACCAAAATAGCAAAAAAACACGTCAACTTCGATTTTCTTAAAATTTTTAATACAAGTTCTACATCAATAAGACTTTCATCAATTTCAAAATTTAGAATGGTAAATTGTAAGCTTAAATACTTCACTCGTGACCACCGCAACAAACGCTAAAATTATTCCGAGTCCCAAAATTTGAGATAAAATTGCGAAACAAACATAATCTTCAATTTTAAAATACCCCATGCACTACATAATCCTTCCCGAAATGCAAAAGCTACAATGGTAGATCAAATATTTAATTCACTTTACTTAAAAGATTACGACGTCGACGTGAAACCTAACTACTAGTTCGCAATCGATCTTTGGTAGGCTCACAAAAATGCAGTAACGCTAAGGAAAGTGTGTGAATAAGCATTTGCTTCAAAATACAAGACCTAAAAATTTTTAATACTGTAATCAAAGGTGATTACAAACTAATCATTAAAGCGCAAGAGTGGAGTGATTACCATCACGCATCAATTGGTGAATAGGTAATTACCAACATATGCAGCAAGAGTACCTTCCATCCTCTTCCATACATTTAATTTTTTTTTATTGATATGCGAGGCGAAATTCGAAAAATTATAAACAGTGAATAAATGTTTAGTAAACAAAAACCATATGATCAGCATACTTACTAGATGTGACAGCTCTCTCATCTCCCATCCAGAAATTAACAGCATCTGGCTTCTTTCCCAACGCTTCACTAAACCAAGGTATTTCAATTTCAACGTCACTCAAAAGTTGAGAGAATTCATCGGTAAGACTCGAATTTTGCTTCTGTACATAGAAAATCTAAAAAAAAACAAAAAGTCTGTTACAACGATGATTATGCGTTCTAGGTTTGTAAAAAATCTAAACTATATATTTATACATTGCCATAGATTCATTTTTCTTCATATATATACGAGGGTAAGTAAAAAAGAATCCGCAATTTGTCTGGCTTTTTTTCCAGAATTGTCTGCACTGCTGACCGTTGGCAGCGCTACAGTCACTGAGCGTACAGATCGCTGCTTCGTGGGATTGAGACCTTGACACTCGGTTGTAATCACGCTGTAAACATGGCCGCACCACTTTCGACTTACACCAAAGAACAGCGTGCTGTCGTTCGTTTTTTATGGGCTGAAGGCGTAAATAGGGCTGAAATTCACATTAGACTATCTGTACAGTATGGTGATCAAGTTTTGCCACAGAGGTGTGTGTACGAATGGATCAAAATGTTAAAAAATGGCCGAACAAGCGTCACCGACCCAGAACGTTCAGGGCGGCCGTCCACATCGACGACAAAGTTGACACTTGTTCGGCCATTTTTGAAAATTTCGATCCATTCGTACACACTCCGCTGTGGCAAAACTTGATCACCATACTGTACAGATAATCTAATGTGAATTTCAACCCCTTTTACGCCCTCAGCCCACAAAATACGAACGACAGCACGTTGCTCTTCTTTGATGCAAGTGGAAAGTGGTGCGGCCATGTTTACAGCACGATTACACCCGAACAACTGAGTGTTAAGATCTCAATCCCAAGAAGCAGCGATCTGTACGCTCAGTGACTACAGCGCCGCCAGTGCAGACATTTCTGGGGGGAAAAAAAAACTGCACACACTTTTTGACTCACGCTCGTATATATATATATATATATATATATATATATATATATATATATATATATATATATATATATATATATATGCACTAGAATCACAAAATAACACGTGACCTTATTAATAAGCAACCAACCACAAGGAAAAGGAAACACAAAGTCCGAGCGCTTTCGTGATATATTCACATTCTTCCTTGATAATGTGAATATATCACGAAAGCGCTCGGACTTTGTGTTTCCTTTTCCTTGTGGTTGGTTGCTTATATATATATATATATATATATATATATATATATGCTACAACTCAGAATGGTCCCCTGAGAAACTTTTACGTTACGTATAGACCAGGCATAGAACAAGGAATTCTTCTGGGAAAATTAAATTCACTATAGTCCGAATAAGTAATGGTAAATAACAAATACTGACATTTTTCTTTTTCATGATGGGAGCCCAATGTGGGCAATGGGTCACTAGTGACACGATCCGTGTTTAATGAAAATGAATGAAATAAATTAATTTATTTACCATAACTCATCTTCCAAAATAATTATTCCCTAGAAATTTCATTACTCAAGTAAAGTTACCCTCAACTTAACTACATTTAAGCTATTATGTTAATACCAATCAAAGCCAAGTGTGGCCTGTTAACACTACTCTTTTAATTTAAATTGGAAAATATACCTTAATAATATATATTTAGCCCTGTTGCTGAGTAAGCCTTCGATCTTCCTATTCAATTAAGTATTTTCATTAAAATATTTAGCCAAAATGAAATTAATTACTGTAAATTCTAGTCTACAAGGTGGTCCAAAAGTCTGTATCTATTTTGCTGAAATAATAATGTTTAGGATAAAAATGTAGTAACATAATTATTAGATGTATATTTATTTATCAAGCTCAGGTCTAAAGATTCGACGGAAGCACCATCAGTGTCTCTGTAAATCTCAAATCTGTCCACTGCATTGCAGAACACATTCTGAAGCATCTCTGGGGTTATTTCAGCAACTGCGGCGACAATGCGGGTTCGCAGATCCTGCAGGTCTGTAACTCTTGTTTTGTAAACCTCAGATTTATGAAGCTCCACGCAAAGCAGTCTAATGGTGTTAAATCAGGAGATCGTGCTGCCCAGGGGATGTTTCCAATCCAGCAATTTGGTAACAGCTCATCAAGGTACGCCCGAACGATGTCTGCATAGTGACATGCAGTTCAATCTTGTTGAAAGACAACAGTGTCGAGAATGTCATCTGAACGAAGCTGGGGTTCAAGAAAATGCTGAAGCATGTCAAGATAAACTGGCCCTGTTACTGTAGCTTCTGCAAAGAAAAAAGGCCCGTAAATCTTCGATCTTGTCATACCGAACCAGACATTAACTTCAGGAGAATCTCTCCTATTCGTAAAACTAGGTTGATTTTTCACTAGACCAGATACGGCAATTATGTCGATTAACCTTTCCATATGTGTAGAATGTCGCCTCATCGCTGAAGAGAATGTGGTTTAATAAGTTTTCGGTATGAATTTTTTCAATCAATTACGTGCACATGGCGGCTCGTCCTGGATAACATTCTTTGTGTAACTTATGTAGCACTTGGATATGGTAACTTTTCTTTTTTTAAAGTTAATTTTAAAATCCTTTGAACAGTCGTTTTTGATATGCTCAGTCTACGTGATGCTGTGCGAGTTGACATTCTAGGATTTGCTTCAAAGGCATCTCCTACCAATTTGACATTTCCTTGAGAGGTACCTGAACGTCCAGAACTTGCCTCATCAAGAACAGATCCTGTTCTTTTAAATTTACTGACCATCTCACGAATTGCTTTGTCTGAAGGTACTGATTTGCAAAATCACCTTTCGAATTTTTCTCGAATTTCTTTGCACTTCTTCCCTTGGATACATAGTGTTACTACCATCACACGTTCTTGTACATCCATCATCATCTATGGGCTGTAAAAAATAAAATTAAAAAGTAGATAGGGACTTTTGGACCACCGTGTACATATTAAATACCAAATTGAACTCCGCGTTTATCTCAATAAATTATAATTTCATCAGCAAATATCCATCTTACTGGAGAGCAGGGCCTATAATAATAAAAAATTATCTACTGTAAATACATTTAGCCACGAATTTCGATGCTCACTCCGGTATCCTTTTCTTTTTTCTCCAAAACATTTAGAAAGTGGTTAAATTTCATGAGTCTCTCCTCAGGCATGACAAAGTAGGAGTTGAAAGGGGCATCCGCGTATCCGTTGGGAGTGACTGCAACCGTAACCTCCTTTTCCCCAATCCTGTCTCTGAAACACATTACTCAACAATTGGGTTGATTCAGACTAGATTTCTGGTTGCCATAACACAAAACTTCAGATTTATCTGAAGCATCAGTGAAATCAAATGCAGTTGCATGCAAAAGTTTGGGCATCCTCACTAAATTCTTACAAAAAAATGTTCGAATTATGATGCATCCGGAGAAAGAATAATGCTCAAACAAAATACTATGCATAAATATAGTCGTATATCTATAAAAAATAAAGGGGAGATTGACAACAAATAAAAATTATGCATTAAAGGCATTTAAATTAGAGAACTTTAATGGCAGAAATAATGAAATGAATTATTTTTAGCAGAGAGTCAAGAAAAAATATTAATTTGAACAGAATAAATTTATTTATAAAAAAGATTTAACTAAATGTTCTTTCATTTCCATACTTTTCTATATAATGCATTTGAAAAGACTGCCAAAGGAAGCCTAGAGAGATTCCGCCATTTCTCAATTGATCTATAGTTACTTATTGCCATATACACAACATTCCATAATATTAAGGCCTATTTCATCACTTCACTTGCTGAGACTGTTATCAATACGAATAAAACTTGAAACATTATCAATAACTGGAAAGCCATCAAGATGGGTTCACTGACTGACAACATACATTACAATTACAGTAATATAAATAAAGCTTTCAGAATATGCAATACACAGTCTGGTCTCTAACCTAACTGTTTATAACAAATTTGTTTAAATTTGTTATAAACAAATACGAGTAAGTGTGCAAGTTTCAAAAAACTTTCACTTACTACAAATTACAAAAGCTTTCAAAATATGCAGTAATTAGAATGGTACCTTTGCAGTTTGAAAATGTCATTCGATCTTTGGTCAGTGCACAAATATTATTTAAAAGGTTATCGCCTATACCTGAAACAACCTATGAAATAAAGCCTATAAAAAATAACCTACAGACTTAAAACTATCCAAAGAAAGGCTGCTAACAGTGCCAAAACAGATGCACTCTCTGTTAATGCAATGTCAGATAAATTAACCCTGTCTTTGGGAGGACTCAATGCGTATATGCGCTTATTTTGATTTGTACAATAATAAATTTTAATTTACCTTAGGTAAGAATGATCCCATTTTTGGAAACCTTGCCAATGCTTAATAGCAGACTTTATTATTACTGGTTTATTAGGGGCAATCCAATTTCTGTAGAATGATAATGGGTTGATATCTAAATCAATTTCTTGAATGAATGAGTCCAAGTAAAGTTCTGTTTGAAAAAAAAATACAAAATCAGTTCAGCTGGTTACTCAAATCATTTATCCCAACATAAATAGCGATTCAAATGAACACATTTAAAAAATTAAATCATCAAATGAAAGGGAGATGACCGAGTCTAATCAATATATATCTGATTAATAACCTAATTAAATCTTTTAAAGAAATAACAGAGAATGGAATTATGTAAGCTGAATTCAAAGTATGCAACAAACTAACAAATCTCATACTCTCTTATCTGTAACATATTACTGAATAGAAAGCTCACTAAATATTAAAATCCTTCAAAACCCAAATTGCGAGAGATCATCAAAGGGTTGATCTTATATCGGTTTACATTTAGAACCTCATAAAAACTAGACAAAAGCTCAACATAAAATTATCAACAAAAACTACAAATAATTAAAAAAAAAAAGAAGTTTTTGTAGCTTATTGAAATAAGGTATGGAATATTTTTGGCAATTCCCAATAGTGGTTTTTAATTTATGATGAAGACAAATTATTTGAAAATATGAGTCTTAAGATCAGGATGAAAATGTATTCTTACACCTTAAAATCTATAAATTTCAAAGTACATTCTTTGAATTATAATTAGTTCTGACTAAACTCGTACATACAAATTCTTTAAAAAAATGTGCAACATTATTAATAATAAAAAATATTTACTGATACATACATATATTTTATTCCTAAAATTATGGAATAACCTACATAAAATAGAATCCCTTTCTAAATTACAAATAACACACACCTATTTCATTCTTATTTATCAAAATGTATTTTGAATAAAAATACTGTATATACAAGCCTTTACTCAAAACCAATATTTACAAGCGTTCTACAAAACATAATGAATTCCTTCAGTAAATGCAGAAACTCAAAAGACCTAATGTAATGCATTAATGTTCATTGCATCAAAATTTTTACCATTGGTGCTCTTTTAACTACTGGAGGGAAAAATAAAATTAAAAAATCACAAACTAAATGATGGAGCTTTTGCATCTCATGAATAAATATCTGATATGAAAGGTCAATCAGCACTGTTTATATTTGGGGTACTGATCCCTTAAGTCTTAAAAGGTTAAATCTTAGTCTAATTCAACTTTTGATACAGTTGGTGAGAAAGTTTTTATTTTTGGCATTTTTTTTAACTTCAGAAGTTTCTCTAAAAAGTGTAATATTTTTCACTATATAACTGACAATTCTCTGGGCTCCCCAACACCTTGGATTAGGGGACTGGACTATTTATTTACATTTACAAAAAATTACCCTGATTTAGGCCCTGAATGTATTAATCAGGATTGAAGAATTGGCCATTTTTATCCTTATATAAGTGAGATGTGGACATGACGGACCTACCTTTCGCTTCAGATGACAAAGACAAAAAGGAATCATAAACATTTTCAACTGGCAGTGGATTCAACAGCTCATCTGAAAATAAACTGTGTGTGATTAATGAACATCAGGCATTCAGACAGTGACTAGTAGTTGAACCACTCTTTATAAGTCCTATTTATTGTTAGCCTACAATAGGTTGATCTATATATAATAAAAATGGCTTTATCTCACATAATTAAGAGTAATTTGAAAAACATAAGTCTGCAAATAGGGATTTGAAATGAAGAAACAAATGTTTTTTCAAAAGATCCTTTAACTTTTTCAACAGACTGTTCCAGATATGATGAAAAATTTTTAAGATTGCAATCAAACAACCAACATTTAACTAAATTAATGAGCTTCAGAACACAAAAATATTTATGTAGCTAATTTACTGGCAGGAAGTTAAAAAATCTTGAAAGAGTAAAGTAAATTAACTATTTAGCCTTAAATGGCACTTTCAAATGCATTAAATGATCAGACAATAACCCAAGCTCACTTAATAGGCAAAAAAAAAAAATGTTCTGAAATGTTGGATATGAAGTGATTAAGTTTATATATATATATATGATACACACAGACTGTGCATGGAACAAGGAACTCTTCTGGGAAAATTAAATCCACTATAGTCCAAATAAATAATGGTAAATGACAAACACTATAGTTTTTTCTTTTTCATGATGTTAGCCTGACATGGGCAATGGGTCACTTACAAAGAGGCCCCAAAAATATAGCTTCCCTCAGCAGCTATCTGCAAAGCAGATAGGATCCAGCTTTGGGACAGGATCTAGGGGTTACAGCTACACCTAGCCTACTATATCCAGAACCTCAATATAAGCAAAAGACTCATTGCATTTCCATTGGATTGAATACATCAAAGAAAAGGGGTAACTTTGCTTATATTGAGGTTCTGGATATACACTATATGATCAAAAGTATTCAGACACCGCATGGTTTTGGGAAAAATGGTTTTATTATGGCATTTAGTAACCAGTAGGTCCACCCTTTGCTTTTATTACAGCGTCAACACGTCGAGGCATACTTTCCACCAGTTTTCGGTAAGTCTGTGCAGGAATGGCTCGCCATTCCTCTTGCAGAGCTGATGCAAGAGATGCAAGTGAAGCCGGGTGTGGTGTGCGGTTTTGTATCCGTCGCTCCAGTTCGTCCCACATGTGCTCGATTGGGTTGAGATCGGGGCTCTGAGCAGGCCAGTCTAACAAATCCACCTTATTTTCACGAAACCAGTCCTGCACACGCCTTGCAGTATGCAGGGAGCTCGATCCTGTTGAAACAAACAATGGCCATCTCCGTAGTATTGCCACAGTGTAGGGAGGGCCGAATTGTCCAGAACGTCGAGATAAACGTCAGCGTTCATGGTAGTGGGTATAACAACCAACGGGCCGAGCCCTAGCCAGGAAAAACAACCCCATACCATGATGGACCCTCCACCAAACTTCACCATTGGACGTACACAGTCAGGAAGAAGCCATTCTCCGGGCTGTCGCCACACCCAAACATGCCCATCAGACTGGAAGAGTGAATACCGCGACTCGTCGCTCCAAAGAACAGTTTTCCAGTCCTCCACGGTCCAGGAACGACGGGAGACACACCAGGCCAAACGATGCATGGCATTAACTTTTGTAATCAGTGGCTTGTGTACAGCTGCTCTACCATAATAACCGAGTCTGTGCATCTCTCTGCGGATAGTTACAGTACTAACGGAGGTACCGGATGCTCTTCCTAGCTCCTCAGCGATGGAAGTGGCAGAGGACGTGCGGGACTTCTTGACATGTCGTACCAGACTTCTATCACGTTCCGTCAGTTTGCGTGGTCGTCCGGAACGTTTTTTCGCGTTAGTTGCACCGTTGTGCTTCCATCTCATGATAACATCCACTACAGTCGACTTTGGTATATCCTGTTTGGCTGCAATGTTTCGTATAGAAACGTTACTTAAATAACATCCAATGACAAGTCCACGTTGGAACTCGGAGAGTTCACGTCCGCGCGGCATGGCTTCACAACAGTTACTGATAACTTAACAGAACACCTCAGCATTATAGTTTTGCCACGCTTTTTCCCAGCATACCTTTCGGCGAAGGTGATATTTGCAGAAATGCGGATTTTCCGGGGTGTCCAAATACTTTTGATCATATAGTGTAGTAGGCTAGGTGTAGCTGTAACCCCTAGATCCTGTCCCAAAGCTGGATCCTATCTGCTTTGCAGATAGCTGCTGAGGGAAGCTATATTTTTGGGGCCTCTTTGTAAGTGACCCATTGCCCATGTCAGGCTAACATCATGAAAAAGAAAAACTATCTATAGTGTTTGTCATTTACCATTATTTATTTGGACTATAGTGGATTTAATTTTCCCGGAAGAGTTCCTTGTTCAATGCATGGTCTGTGTGTATCATGAAAGGGCCTCAAAGGACCATTCCGAGTTCAATCCTGTATGTATGTATATTTTACTATAGTTGTTTATCGAAACATATTAGATAGGCCTATTCTAAAAACTAAAGTCATTAGGATCCATGCACATCTCCATTATCTGCAACACAAGCCTACATTGATTTTGAAGATTTATTTTAAAAAGTGGCAAGCAACCCTTTGACCATGATGAAGTTTTAAACTGTCCACCTGCCAATCCAAAATTAATTTTTAAATAACTATAGTAAACTGAATGAAAGAAATATTCTTATCTCAAAGAAAATTAAATAATACTGATCTATCATGACTAGGGTAGGTTGATTTTGGAACTGTGATCTTGGACTAGTCTAGATAGAGAGGTATTAATGTATAAAAAATGTTGCACCAACTCATATTTGTGAAAATGATTATATTTTTTGAGGATTTTTAATTATTTTTAAGTTGTAAAATTGCCAAATTTTACGTGTAAAATCGCATGCCCAGCATTCGCGCAATGTAAACAAACAAAATATCGGACCTTATTTCATCAAAATAATCAATTAAAATTCAGCTTTTTTAATAAAACGATGCTTGAAACTTATTGTAAATGCATTATAGATGTTTATTAGTGTATTATTTTGTATTTTTTAATGATATTTACCTATAAAATGTGTATTAAATTAAGTTATTTTATGATGTGTTTATTTTCAGATATTTCATAAAAATGGGTAAAAAACTGAAGTCTGCAGTGTTAACTCGAAGTGATAGTGCCAAAAAATTCAGTGGCCAGCCTTCCCCTTTGGATAAAACAGCCTCCTACCCTCCACCAAGTTACTCAGTACAGTTATTTCCTCCAAAACAGCCACCCGGACTTGAAAGACTATGATATTGCTAAAATGATAGCACCCGGACTTGAAAGACTATGATATTGCTAAAATGATAGCAAAGGATGTGATTGAGATCTGGCAGGCAGTAAACCCGCGGCTGCCCCTGTATGAGAAATATTATGTAGTGAAATTGGTGGATAAAGTGTGCTTCAAGAAAGCAAAAGAGATAAACAGGAAATCTCTTTCTACAGTCCAGGAGCAGAATCTGAAGGAAAAGCTGGATAAACTTTTTGACATTTCTGCTTGCACCTGTAAGCTACCTGTTCATCCCTGTGATGACATGCTGTGAAGTGCAAGAAAGAAAATTGTCAAACACAGCCATAATCTGCACTTGTCCTCCCAGTAAGAAGGTAATGCTATTATTTTTTAACTTTTAACTGGCCTAACTTAGTGCGATTAGGTGCCTTTTAAATGGAAGTAAATTCAATGCTTGTAATTGAAAAATATCTGCATTTTCCTCCTGTAATCTTCCTTTACCCCCACCTGGTAATAGAAATTAATAATCAATTTTTTTTCAGGATTTTCTCTCTTATTTTAGATCTGCTATTTAATATACTTTAATATTTCAGGTTCCAGTAGAGGAGAGGGAATACTTGAGAGATCAGAGGGCCAAAATAGGACCCAAGGGCTCTTTCCAGCTGGGATCTGTGGATAAAGCTGCTGTGAAGAGACCAGAGGGCTGCAGCTGAAGCAGAAAGATTACAGAGCCAGATTCAACAGCAGCAGGAAGTGAATTTGGCAACTTTTGCCTCCACACCTTCACAAGATATTTCTTTTGAATCCAGCTCAGGAGAATCAGGAGAGGTAATATATATTTTTTCTTATATCTTATCCCATTTTTACCCAAATTTATCCCTACTTTTTGTCCCCATTTCCCCCCTTTTTCCCCCCCCATTTTCACTTTAGTAATTTATTCTTTTTTTCACTGACTTTTTACCTGAATTTTTACCCATTTTTCCCCCTATTTTCCCACTTTTTCCTCCCATTTTTGTTTAAGTAATTTATTCTTATTTCCACCCATTTTCGTCAATTTTTACCCATATTTTTCCCTACTTTTTCCCCCTATTTTCACTTTAGTAATTTATTTTTTATTTTCATTTCAGCCATCTGGTGGTGAAGCTGAAGAGTTCAAGCCTAGGAGGCACCCAGGTAGATGTTACAGCTTTTTGAAAACCCCCAGATATGCCATGGAACTGATCAGGGGTGATGTTTCTTCCAATCTTGGGGCAAGTCTTGCTAATGCCTTCCTCCTGGACTTACAATCTATGGACCTGCTTAAGCCTGGCCTTGATGTGAAACAGATAATAGTTGATAAATCGAAAATGGACAGGGAAAAAGCTAGAATGAAAGTGAAAAATGATGAAAAGCACAATGAGGGTCTGGAAAAGTTAGTCTGTATTGGGGTTGATGGGAAAGTTGACAAGGACACTTTGCTGTACAGAGAAGTTAAGGATGAAAATGGGGAGACTAAGCTGAAGAAAGGAAAGGGACAAGAGCACCATTTGACTTTCACAAAGGAGCCGGGAACTGAAAGTGGAACATATCTTACTCACAGAGTCATCCCAATTAAAGGTGCGATTGGAGTTCTTCTTGGTGAAGAAGTTGCTACTGTCTTGGAGGAATTTAACAGTGTTCATACCCTGAAAGCTGTCCTCCTTGACAACACAAATACAAACACTGGCTGGGAGGGAGGCCTTGTAACAGCTCTGGAAAATAAAATTGAGCGGAAATTGCACACCATTGGCTGTTCACTCCATCAGAATGAGCTTCCTTTCAGAGCTGTTTTCAAGCATCTTGATGGCAGTACCAAAAGTCCAACTGCTTTCACTGGTCTCTGGGAAAACTAGAGCTGTGAAATTGACTACCAAGATCTGCCACAAGTGGAATTCACCAAACTCAGTGGCCCCCTGGATGACATGGAATTTGCTGAGGAGACACTGAATGATCTCAGTAGTGACCAGAGGCTTCTTTTGGAGTACATGTGCTTGGAATTTCCAGGGGCAAAGTCAACCCAAGATTTGCTGCCTGGAAAATTGGACCATTAAACCATGCAAGATGGTTGACTTTGGCAATTAGATTGATGTGTCTGTGGACCAGAGGTGCTTACCCTCCAGAACTACAGGATAAGCTTTACCAGGCCATCAAGTTCATTGAGGAAGTGTATGCAGTCAGTTGGTTTGAGATCAAAATGGACAGCAAGTTCCACAATCAGCAGCTGTACATCTTCAACATGATCTAGAGGATCAAGCAGCAGTCTGAAGAAATCCAGGGTGGTGCTTTCAAGAACCTGAAGTACAATGCTTTTGCCTTGCTGCCCGAGAATGTGCTGTACTCCATGATGAAGTCTGATGACTTGGAAGTGAGAGAAGCTGCTCTCAAGAAATTTCTGTCCATCAGGTAAGTATTTATTAATTTAAAAAGATGTGAAAAAAAAATTTGATTATGGGGATTTATTTAATAAAAAAAAGGCCTGAGTTCTATAAATCCCCATAATCAAATTTTTTTTCACATTTTCTTATCCCAATTCCCCCCTTCCCCTCTGATAATGGAAATAATCTTACCTTCTTTCTGAAAAAAAAAATTTAATTATGGGGATTTTTTTTTTTTTTTTTTTTTTTTTATCAGCAATTCTGAGACTAATTGGGATTAAATCTTAAACTGGAATAAAAAATAAATTAATTATCACAGGCCTGTGATGGAAAAACTTTTTTCATAATTTTAGCTGTTTACAATGTATTTTTGTGTGCTGAATTCGAAAAACACAATAAAAATGTCATACGACACAAAGTTATTTCACAAATTCGATTTTTTTGTGAAGCGACTTCGAGAAAATGCCAGATTTCCGGAAATTACTAGAAACTTCTAAGAGACTATAAATACTGGGTTGTCAAGCCGTATGAGTCAGTTGTTACTCAGATTTCATGACGTGCACACAATGATTCATCCAAAGCGAATTTTTTCAGTGATTTTGAGTTCTTTTTGTGTTTTATATCAGCGAACTAGCGGGTTTTGATAGTGTTAAGAAAGCCTTATTTAGCCTTTATTAAATTAAATTCAAGACTCTTATTGTGTTCTGGGTACTGTAGTAAGTTGTGAATCATGGCTAGCCATGGATGTGTCAACAGTCCCGACAGCTTCTGCTACATATGCGGGGAATTTGTAATCAAGAAACATCAAAGAAACGTAACAAATTTTATTAGGCAAGTGTACCATGCCTACTTTGGAATGAAACTAGGAGACCAAGACAAACCATGGGCACCACAAAGTTTGTTTTATTTGCGTAGAGGATCTAAGGAAATGGTGTAAAGACAAAAAGAAAGCATTCAGATTTGGTGTGCCAATGGTATGGAGGAAGCCAAAAAATCACTGTGATGGCTGCTATTTTTGCTCTTGTGATGTTAAAGGTTATAACTCAAAAAATAAGAAAGCCATATTCTATTCAAATCTTCCATCAGCTTTTCGACCTGTTCCTCATGGGCCAGAAGTTCCAGTTCCGCTTCCACCAGAAACATTGGAAGATTTGCCTAGTAATTCTGGTTGATACTGATCATGAAGAATTTCAGTGTGATTAGGAAGTCAAGACCCCCAGTTGTTCACTCAATCTGAACTAAACGATTTAGTGAGAGATTTGGGATTATCCAAGGAATCTGCTGAACTCTTAGGCTCCAGATTAAAAGAAAGAAATTTATTATCAGCTGGAACATCAATATATTTGTATAGAAGAAGAGAAAAGGAGTTTATTCACTACTTTTCACATGAGGGCAATTTAGTTTACTGTAGTGATATTGATGGTTTGGTACAGGTATTTGGCATTGAGTACAAAGCGGATGAATGGAGACTTTTCATTGACTTCTAAAAGAAGTCTAAAAGCTGTTCTTTTGCACAATGGGAACAAGTATGCCTCTGTACCTGTTGGTCACTCGGTACATCTCCAAGAAAGTTATGAGAATTTGGAATTGGTTCTTACAAAGATAAAATATTATGATCATCACTGGATGATTTGTGGAGACCTTAAGGTATTGTGCATGCTTCTGGGGCAGCAGGGAGGATATACTAAGTTCCCATGTTTCCTTTGTGAATGGGATAGCAGAGCAAAGAGTCAACACTGGGAGCAAAAACACTGGCCACAAAGAAGATCTCTAGAACCTGGAAGCAAGAATATTTTGCGTAAAAATCTTGTTGACCCAAAGAAAGTACTTCTACCACCTCTTCATATAAAACTAGGCCTTATGAAACAGTTTGTTAAGGCATTAGAAAAAAGTGGAGAATGCTTTAAGTACCTCTGCAAGAAGTTCCCTAACCTATCAGAAGCAAAATTAAGAGAAGGTATTTTTGTAGGCCCAGACATTAGAAGACTGCTGTCAGATGAAAACTTCTTGTCTACGATGACTGAAGTAGAAAAAGAGGCTTGGAATTTCTTCAAAAGTGTGGTTACTAAGTTCCTTGGGAATAATAAGGACCCTGAATATGCACTCATTGTTGAAAACATGCTGGAGAAATTCAAAGCTTTGGGATGCTCAATAGGGTGGCTCATTTTTACACTTTTTTCGATATTTGATTGGGGGTAGTGCGGAAAAGTTGCGATTTGGAGAAAATAAAGTGTGTAAAATTTTTTTGATCTACGTCAATACCTTCCGGTGGTGGCGAGTCCTTAAAAATCGAAAAATAGGCCTAAAAACACAAAAAATTTATATAATTTTATATAATTTTTATATACCGTAATGTTCATTGTTCAATGACTGCTATTAATTTATTTAAGCCTATAATAGTGTTCTCAGGGTTGTTTGCACAGAAATATAGAATTAACATTTGTATAACATCTTGTTAAAACTTGCTTTAAATCAATATTTTGGATATTTTAACGGCTAAGACGCCACTGGAAGTTATTAACAGATTGTGCTGAAATTTTTATTATTTATTTTGTAAGTCTTTAAAACCATTTTCCAATCTACCCCATTAGGCCTATTTTTCGATTTTTAAGGACTCGCCGCCACCGGAAGGTATTGACGTAGATCAAAAAAAATTTACACACTTTATTTTCTTTCCAAATCGCAACTTTTCCACACTACCCCCAATCAAATATCGAAAAAAGTGTAAAAACGAGCCGCCCTAATGCTCAATGAGTATCAAAATTCATTTCTTGAATGCACACTTGGACTTTTTCCCAGAAAATCTAGGTGCAGTAAGTGAGGAACAGGGAGAACATTTCCATCAAGACATTAAGGAGATGGAAAAGAGATACCAAGGCCGGTGTAACATTAATATGATGGGGGATTATTGCTGGATGCTGCATCGTGAAAATCCGGAAGCAGCGCACAAAAGGAAATGCAACAGGCGCAGCTTCACTGGCAAAAGAAAATGGGACTACTAAGCCATTCCACTAAGTAAAGATGTACCGTAAGTATCCAAGTTTTATAGTTTATTTAAATAAATATATTCAGAAATGGTCAGGAAATAGGTTCCATGTGATAATTCTTCACTACTTTTTTATTCAGTAACATATTACAACATAAAAACGTCATAGCAAATTGTGAAAAAACTATACGTGATGGAGCAAATCTGAGGACATTTTTGGATTTAGCACCCAAAATTCCTATAAAACCAGCATACAATTTCAAAAAAGTTTTTAGGACCCTCAATTTTGCAGGCCTGTGTTATTATTCTTTCAGAAGTGGGAAGCCAGCCAAGAAGAGGCTGAAGAAGATCACCTACCCACTGGTCAGAACAAATCAACCTTTCTCAAAGTGGCATCTGTGAACCTGCTCTCACAGAAGACTTTTCTGACCAGGAGCTTCAAGAAGCATTGCTGAATGGCACCAAGCTGGAGCTGCCTGATCTGCCTTCACATTCTCAGAGTGTTGAAAGGGCTGTGAAGCTGACATCTGAAGCTTCCCATACTGTTTATGGGCTCGAATCAAGGCACAAACACATTCTGGCCAAAGCCCTAAGCCGCCAGATGAGGCCTTCCTTTGCTTCTAAGGGCTCTTACAGTGAAAATGATGATGATCTTGGGATCTAAATATGTCTATTTGACTCTGTACATGTTTTTTTTACTTTTTTTCAATAAAATTATAACTTTTTTCAGGATTTTTTTTATGAAAATAGCGTTTTTTCAGCCAAAAATTGCGAAAATGCGATATTTTTCGGTATGATTTTTTTACTATTTTTTAAACAGTTTCCTCAAAAAATGGTTAAAGCTAGGGATCTGAAATTTTTTGTCAGTTATTATCATATTAAGCCCTGACTATCTTGACTAGTCCAAAGTCGATATCTAAAAAAATGTGGAAAATCAACCTACCTTAATCATGACACATCTACTTGGTTAATTTACCTATATTTGTGAATGATCATTCTTGAATGAATGAATGAATAAATGAATAAATGAATGAATTGTGGTGGAACTCGCAAAAAATCATGACTGAATGATTAAAACTGACAACAAATAGTGATAAACTGGTAGAGAGAAAGCAGCCACAAGATAAGTTTCCAGCAACCCAGTACCTATATACAAATGTGCCCCTTTTTATATTTCAGAATTTAATTGTCTGCTATAAATATTTGGCCTGCAAATTGGCTTAGATGTCAAGCATAGCCTGAGAATAAAAAGGGTTGCCCACCCCTGATTTAAAATATGGTTAGACATAAGTGTATATAAGGTTCACCATTTTTCATCTATCAATTGAAAAATAAACTTTTTAGCATCAAAGTGAATCAGTCACCCCAATTGGTGGGATAGCCACTACTTTGTTATTTAGAATTTGATTAAAAATTAGAATGCTCAAGAATATTCTTGGTGGTCAGAAGTCTGGTGTTTGATAGACTTAAACTGCTCACTCAGTAGTATTTTTCTTTAAACTAAAAGTCTCTTAACCTTTAAGAGTGGTTGTGGTTTTTTTTAGCCCTGCATGGGTTTAAATGTATCCAGCTAAATTTTTACCCCTGCACCACCACTCTCAGGTTAAGAGCATCTCTCTCCTTACTTTACCAAGTATGGTATTACACAAATTTCCAAATACTTAATTTTAATAATTATTAAACAAGAACATTTTGGCATGCGGTGGCAGGTTGTTGTTGCATGGGAAAGTTTTCATGCTTGACTATCATATGCCCTTAATCCCTTTTCCTTCAATGCTCTTAGTTGAATCAGATTTCAAGTGTAGAGCAACTGCATTAACCTGTGCATTTTAACTAGCAACAGAACATCACACAGTACAAGTTTGTCACTCAACATTCCAAATGTTAAACTGACTGGTCTAAGTTTGTGCAAGAGTATCATGCCATCAACAATTACACACAAGTTTAACTTAAAATGCAAGTATTCTACTTAATTAATATGCTCTGATTTCTATACATTTAACAAGGCTAATACAATTTTATGACTTCTTACAATACTTCACTGTCATCATGTCTAAGTGCAAGGGGAATACGTGTCAAACAATGCATAATTACTACTATTTTTGTTTGGATCATCAGTGAGCATGCAATAATATAAGCCTATTTGACATTACATTTATTGACATGTAATGAAATATTTTTCTTTGTTGTAGCTACCTGCACTAAACATTATGTTTGCAACTGCAGATCTTCTTAATTGTGAATGAATTTCTGCATCATAAATGCTAATCAACCACTTTAATGAAATACAGTACTGAAAAATTTCTTTACCTACGAGTTGAACTTTTTCTAAATCCATTTCATCTCTCTCTTCATTAGCTGCTTCAGCCATAATGTTTGCAAGTGGATTTTGCTCAAAATACTGAGAAGGAACCGATTCCATTTCTAATTATAGTATTTCTTTGACCTAAGAAAGAGGAACTAATAAATAATTAAGTTTTAATATACAGTACTGACTGTACATATATATAACTGAGGATAAGGAAAATGTAATGAAAGATTCATTTCAGTTCTTAATTTAAAGAAAAGAAATTAATAATTATAATTCAAAAAATTACCAGTAATCATTCGTAAGTGAAGACATACCATACTTAAGTGACCTATAAATGAGCATAAAAAAAGCAACATGCAAGGGTCATTCCATGTCAATTCAGCCACCTGAGAACATGACCATCTCAGATTTTCATGATATTTGGTACATTAGTAGCTATATATGAGAAACTGAAATTCCCTAAATTTTAGAGGTGGCTGACCTTTGGTTGCTGAGATACGGGGTCACAAAATTTGGACCTTTGACCTGATTTTTTACTTACTGTCAAATTTCAAATTGCTGTATCCACATAACTAATAAAGCTAGAGTTCTGATTCTAGTGTCAATTTGAAGCTCTTAAATAGCTTGTCATATTATCTCTCTCGTCATAAGCCTCTAAAATGAAAATTTAAAAAAGTATCCTTGACCTTTGACCTTAAATAAAAAAAATATACCATCCCCAATTTGAGTTTTTTCATTGATACAAATCTTCTCTTGAGCAGATTATCCATTCGTTTTGTGCCTGAAAATATATGGTTCCATTATTTATATATATATATATCAGGTCATCCCGTAAGTAATGTCATTTTTTAGATTGGAATTTGAAGGACAAAAAAAAACTCAACTGAAACTTTTTAATCTAGTACAGTATATATTTTCCATCAGAATCAATGACACTCTGCCAACATCCTACAAGCTTTTCAATGCCATGTTTATAAAATTCAGGCAGTTTTGAGGCAAAAAACGTACAAAGACTGGTGTGCAGGTCATCTAAAGAAGTATACTGTTTCTCATCAAGATAGTTTTGCAGACTCCTGAAGAGATAATCTGAAGGTGCAAGGTCTAGAGAATATGGAGATGTGGAAGTTTTTCCCACCCAAGCTCCTCAATTTTTGCAGAAGTGATCCGAGTGGTATGAGGACGTGCGTTCTCGTGGTGGAACACAATTCCTTTCTGATTAACCAAAGAAGGTTTCTTTTCTTTTAGTGCAGTGTTCAATCGATCCAGTTGTTGACAGTAGACTTGAGCGGTGATTGTTTGGTTGTGCGGTAAGGTTTCAAAGTGTATTACACCACCTTTATCCCACCAAACACTAAGCAACACCTTCCGAGGGTGAAAATTTGGTTTTGGCTGTGGTGTTGCTGGTTCTCCAGCACAAGCCCACTGTCAACGGTGCTTAACATTCTGGTACAGTATCCACTTTTCATCACCAGTCACTAAATGGTGCAAAAACAGATCTTGGAGTTCACGGGAATGAAGAGCTGTGCTAATGTTTACCCGCACCCTCAGATTGTCGACTGACAATTCATGTGGCACCCATTTTCCTAACTTAGGCACTTTCCTGAGTTGTTGCAAATGTCAATGGATGGTGGACGGGGATGAATTGAGTTTCTGGGACAATTCTTCGACAGTTGTTAAACAGTCTTCTTCAAGAAGTGTGGCTAACAGCAGGTCATCATCAAACTCAGCAAGGCATCCAGAGCATGCTGCATCTGTCAAACAGCAGTCACCATTCCTAAACTTTTGAAACCATCTTTGACATTTCCTCACATGCAGAATATCATTGCCATAAACATCCTGAATGTTTCACATTGCTTCAGTAACACTATTCCATCTTTTGAACTCGTAAAGCATTATATGCCTGATATGCTCTTCTGATACCACCATGTTTATGAGGGGTTCACATAAAGCAAAACACACGTCTTCACTGGTCAAGGTCTGTAAAGTATGTAGCAAAACACGATAGATCTCCTCTTAGATATAAACTTTAGAAAATTTATGCTTAAACTGAGTAGGACTAGTTTTAAACTTAATCTCTCGTAAAAAATGACATTACTTATGGGATGACCTGATATATATATATATACCGGTATATATATATATATACCTGCACACATTTCATTCAACACTGCCTTTGGGATAAACACATCACTTCCACATACATAAACACTTTACACTGGGATTAGAGAACCTCTGGGCGAGGCTTGAGCAGCTGTCAGTTTTTTGGCACTGAAGGTTTCGATCCTGGAGGTTACTAACAGCAACAACATGACCCATCTTTCCTTGGGTTGATACCGGCATGCCCAGTGATAAAAAAAAAATATATATATATACAGGGTGTTGCATAAGTCCAGCATCATAGGAAAAATAATAAAAAAAGGCAAAACAAAAGCTTTTATTTACAGAACATGCTCAATATGTCCACCATTGTTTTCAATACACAAATTCAGACGTGATACCCAGTCAGCAAGCACATGGTGAATGATGTCAGGAGTAATGGTATTACATGCCCCAATAATGCGCTGCCGCAAATGTTCAACACACTCTAATTTTCTCTGCGTATACCAGCGCTTTCAAGTGGCCCCAGAGATAAAAATCTAGTGGCATGAGATCCGGGCTTCTAGCTGGCCATTCCACAGGCCCTCGATGTCCTATCCAGTGACCAGGGAATTGTCGGTACAGGTATTCCCTTACTTGGGTTCTGTAATGTGCAGGAGCGCCCTCTTGCTGGAACCATGTTGGGAAATTTCCTTCTTCGTTCAATACACTGGGAAATGCTTCTTCCTTGAGCATACGTAGGTAGGTGCCTCCAGTGACATGTTCATTGAAAAAGAGGGGGCCTATGATGCGATCCTTCTAAATGCCACACCATACCATCACCTGAGATGCACCTTGTTCCTTTGAAGAGATATACCAGTGAGGGTTGTTTTGAGACCAGTAGCGGGTGTTCTCTTGATTTACCTCACCATTTCCATAAAAAACAGCCTCGTCACTGAACAGAATGGTGGACAGGAAATTGGCATCCTGAGCTTATTGTTCCATAGCCCACAAAATTCCATCTGCTGGTCGGGATCATCTTCGCTTAATTTCTGTAGGATCTGAAGTTTATATGGATGCCATTTGAGAGCCTGAAGAATGCGATGGATGCTACTTTTCGACACTCCTGTCTCAGCGGACAATCACCGAAGAGACTTATTGGGACTTCTGTTAAAATGAGCCAGGATAGCAGTCGCTGTATCATCGTCAGTGGACCTCCTTGAAGGTCCACTGCATGGTTTATCTTCTATGGATCCTGTTTCCTTAAACTTTGCAACAAGTCTGCTAACACAACTCTGTGTTATTGGCTCGCGTCTGGATGTAGTCTGTTAAATTCAGCAGTGGCCTCTCTTTGACTCTGATTTCCTATGAGTAGAATTATCTGGATTCGTTCTTCCTTGCTCACAGACATTATGGCCTGTAGAAAGAGAAAAATATGAATTTCTCCTATGATGCCAGACTTATGGGACACCCTGTATATATATATATATATATATATATATATATATATATATATATATATATACTGTATATATCTACCATATATAACTTGAATGTGTAACTTACTTTTCTCTGTTGTAATTCTATGAGGGCCTTGGAGGCCTTAGCAGTTTCCTCCTTGGTGAGGTAGTATAGTCTTCCAGTTGCAGTAGATGCCTCTACCTTTGTCAAAAACATCAGAGTAGCTATGTAATTGTAAGAATATCTGGTTGATGAGGAAAAATGAATGATGGGTTTGGACCATGAGGATGAAGAAAAAGAAAAGATATTTTTACTTCCCTCTTCTCAGTTGTTTTGTCCAAAATGCATGCTAACCACCAAAGGTTATCATATACAGCAGTGACAAAACCATGTAGTTTCTCTTCAGGTATAAGTTCTTCTTCTTCAACTTTCTCAATAGGTGAATATCCTGATGCTGAGAAATGCTTAACCTCTAGTGAAGTTAATGAAACTGGTTTTAAATGGTGTATTTTCTGAGTACCAGCAATTGTTCTTGCTTTTGAATGTCTAGTTTGAAGGAGAAATTCTTCATTTTCATAATCTTCATTGGTTGAAAAATGTGGTGTAATATTATTAATATTATCTTTGGTAAATATATACAGCTGTTGTGCAGTAAGGATTTGTTTATCATAAGGCTGTTGCAGACTAGCTTTAGCAGCTAACCTCTTAACAGTGCCTCCTACACCATCACATGGTCCCTTACCATGGCTTGTTGTAAAAAAATTCCACTCTGCATCAATTCCAAAGTCATCTTTGTGGTGGTAAAGATTCAGAAAGTTTTTGCAGTTTTTATATTGTCCAGTACAGCCATCTGAAATGTACATGATTTTGTTGATGGATGGAATGTTCTCTTTTATGAAGTTTATGAGATGCTTTTGAAACAAATGTACTGCAACTGCATTATGAATATTGCACTCAGATATGACAACAAAGCTTAGGTGAGCAATCTCATTTTGCTTGTTATAATACAAAACAAATGGATGTAGAGTTGCCATCTAGTTATTCCAGTGAAAACTCTGCACCTCATCTTGGAGAACAAAAAGAGTAATTTTCGGCAAAATCGCACACTACTAGGACTTCACTTGGTTTCAGCGACATTTTAGTTTTGTTGTAATAATTAGCTTGCATCTTCGTCATGAAATCATGGATTTGGTATTCTTGAAGTTTGCTACAGAAATGTTCAATATATTCATCTGAACTCATGTGAATTGATTCAAGATTGAACCTGTCTGTATTGGTCCACTTCTTAAACTGTACTGAATCAATGCAGTTATCATCAAAAATATTTTGGAGTTTCTCTTTCAATGCTTTTATGTCTCCACATTTTTTACATTCCCTAAGGCAGCATTGCAGTGAGGGTGGATTGCACTCAATCAAAGTAAGACAATGTCATATATGGTTGATAGGATTTTCATTATCTTCAGTTAACTTATCAAATTTAGTTCCTACAAACATAAGTTTAACATTTTGATGAATGGTACATACACATACTGAGTGAGTTCCTGATGCTCTGGCAATAATAGATTGCTTTGGACGCACCTCTGCAAATTTGCTGAAGCCCACTTTTACCAAAGGATTTCTTTCTTTAAAAAGCTGATAAGATTCTTTTAAATTGCATAGCAGTAGATGCTCCTGGAAATGTTTCCTCTCCCCTGAGCTGTCCATAATGCTGACATAATCCTTTTTACCAGGCATTATTCTACTGATATCTTCTGAAAGATAAAATGCTTTGATTTTTTCTATAATGTTTTGTTCAATTTTCTTTCCAGGCCGAGGATTTGGAATTGAAAGGATACCCATTTCATTAGTAAGCCTTTTGGCAACTGATGTTTTGTGCCTTGTTGTGTTGAATTCTGTAGCTATTTTTCTCTCACTCCAACTTTTTGGTAATGCAGTCAGGATTTGTATTCTTTCACTCCTCTTGGTCTGCAAGTTGCTGAATTTCTCCTTCAGTTGATTTAATATTTCATCAATCTTTTTCTATCTTAGTTTTTCTTTTTCCTGTATTAATACATCTCTTCCAGCAATTTCTTCTAATTTTCTCTTGACTGTTCCTGTAACTTTTGTTATTTTGTGAGATGCATAAGCCTCTGTCTCTCTTAGCTTTCTTGTCTTTATGGGAGTTTCTCCTAATGATTTTAATGAAGTATTTAAAGTTGATAATTGGGATAATTGGATTGAAATTCAAGTGCTGTGCTTGTTGATGCCTCATTGATTTCAAGTTCATTTTCAGATGAAGAATTTCAGGAATATTACTAGTTTCTTCATAGCAAGAGCTTTTTTCATCTTCATCTAAAGTTTTTTTTCAGGCAATGATTCCACCATTTCCCTGCACTGCTTACAAAGCCTGTGATCAACTGTTAATTTGATTTCAGGCCTTTTATCAATTAAATATTGAGGTACAATTTGTAGACTTTTGGTTTGACGCTGTCCTTTGTGTGATTGAAAGGGATCAGCACATTTCTGTTTAAGTTTATCCATTTTTTAAAAATTAGTGTATTAAAACTAGTAAGTTATATTTAAATGGCATTCTTTAATAGAAATTAATTTAGAATATTAAAACTAGTAAGTTATATTTAAATGGCATTCCATAATTTAGAAATTCACTTTGAATATTAAACAAATATTTTCTGAAAAGACGAAAAAAACATGAACTATTTAAAGGTTAATTTTAATTAAAAATACTTCCTGATCATACCTATCACTGGCCACTTATAACCTTTTAGGAATATGTTCCACATTGGTAAGTGAACATTTCTAAAAAAATTGAAAAAATTGGGGATGGTATGTTTTTTTATTTAAAGTCAAAGGTTAAGGTCAAGGATATTTTTTTTAATTTTCATTTTAGAGGCTTATGACAAAAGAGATAATATGACAAGCTGTTTAAGAGCATCAAAATGACACTAGAATCAGAACTCTAGCTTTATTAGTTATGTGGCTACAGCAATTTGAAATTTGACAGTACATAGAAAATTGGGTCAAAGGTCCAAATTTTGTGACTCCGTATCTCAGCAACCAAAGGTCAGCCAGCTCTAAAATTTGGGGAATTTCAGTTTCTCACACATACCTACTAATGTACCAAATATCATGAAAATCTGAGATGGTCATGTTCAAATTCACCTACATTATTGTAGGGTAAATCCAGGATAAATAGACAGGTAGAAGTGCTAATATAACACCAGTGGTGGGCACACGCAACGATTTTTGTAGCGCCGCAACCGCAACTCTGCTGAAATAGTTGTGCCGCATGCGCAAGCGCAACCCTTTCCAAAAAGTTGCGCCGCAAGCGCAACTTTTGAAAAATAAATAAAATAATATTAAAATAAAAAGCCTTTTTACAAGTCAAACAAAATACATCTGATACAGAAAAAGATAATATCAATATTTTATTACAATATATAATAAATGCAAAAAAATCACTACATAAAAGCCAGGTTCCCCTTCATGAACACCAGCATCTCAAAGTGTGGATCGGAGAGTCCAGCCCGTTTTGGCTTCAGAACATCCTTCCCCAAAGAGAACAGACATTCTACAGCCACACTTGAGGGAATGGGTGTGTTATACTGCACAAAGAGGTCTGTCAGTTCCTTGCAAATGAACACGTTCCTCGCGATATTTTTCTCCGGCCTCTGGTCCAGGAAACTGTTCACCAGCATTGTGCTCTCCTTCTTCTGTTTGCTGATTATTCCTGTGTCGTACAGCTGCTCGAGGAAGTCCCCTTTGTCTGCCGCTTCCGCATCACTGCTGCTGAACTCTTCATCCTTCCTGGCCCTGTCCACCAATGACACAACTTTGCTGGTGACCGTCCTCCTCAACTCCTCCGGGTCTCTTCCTGGCACCAGCTCTGGCCATCTTGACAGCTTAAACTGCGGGTTGAAGGCAGTAGCTAAGAGGCAGTCCATGTCTGTAAAGACATGGCCAAACCTGCCCATCAACCCCTCAGTCAACCTCTCTGTCCATGTCCTGGTCGGCAGAATCAGTGCTGTCAGCCACAGACACCACAAAACGATCCATAATACTAGTACCAGTACTAAAAAGTAAAAAGAAACGAAAACAACAGAAAGTCAGACAGTGATACTGGCGCAGTGAGAATGTGACTGAATGTAAACAATTGAAGTGCAGTGTTGCCAGATAAAAATATTTAAGTTACATTCGCTTGGGTTATTTTTACAGAGAAGTAATATTAAATGTTGCGCGTTGCGCGCTAATCTTGAAACTGCATATATAAGTTGCACCGCAAACAATTCCGCAACTCTCTGTAAAAATGTGTGGTGCAAGCGCAAGCACAACCAAAAATGTTGCGCCGCAACTTTTTGCGGTGCAACTGCCCACCTTTGTATAACACTAATACATCTTCAATATTCATGAAACTTGGTCTGAGTATGTTTTTTAATGAAAAAAACAAATTCCCAAATTTGTTTGAAAATTGGTCAAATAGGTCAAAATTTAGGGTCAGGTCAAATTTTGGCCAAATCGTGACCTAAGAACTTTTAAATCCCTATATCTCGGCTTCTAATTGTCATAGCTTAATAAACGTTATATGGATGGAAGCAGAATGAGCTCTAGTTTCCAAAAATGATACTTTCATTAGGATATTTTTATAAAAAAATACTTAATTTTGAAAAAACAAAAAAATTCAGGATTTGACAGTGAAGGGATCAATTTTTAAAAAAATTTATTGAAGAAAAAATGTTGCCTGAGCAAAGATCTACCATAAACAGCAATAAAAAGTTAGCTTATAGGCCATTATATAGCTTAAAACTTAATTTTATTAATGCTGGCTTTCTTCATTTTTTCAGAATTTCATCATCAAAAATTTATTTAATGAAACTAAACATATTAAATAGTAGGATAACAATATAATAAGGATATACTTAGCGTTTGTAATTATTAATTGTAATTTAAATACGCATCTACTCTACATACATGCTAAGTGCTAACTTCATACATAGGCCTATATACTAATTTGTTTTAAATTTTCTTGAGAAATTTTCTAAATCTTGAGCTGGAAAGACATACTGTATCCTTGTTCCGCCTCTTAAACTTGACTCAACTGTTCCAAATATGTTCTCAGGGGGAACATACTACTTCTAACTTTTCCTGATGTTGCCTGAAATTTTGAAGTGGCCTTTTTTGTTTTTGCTGTGACATTAATCCAGCTGTAAAGAAATACATAAAATTACAATTGATACACAAATATTATTAAATTATATATGTATATATAATGTATGTCAGTTGTCTAACTGAGACTTGGTTTATTAATTAGATAAAAATTAAATATATGTTTATTGAAAGATTTCATTAATTATATAAAAATAAATATATGGTTATTTAAAGATATTTACCTGTTTTTATGGGGCTCTCATCTAAATACATGGTAATATCTTATCGCTAAGTATGTCCTTATTATGTTGTGGATCTTCCAAAAAAATTTCCTCAACAGGTGGAGCCATAGAAATATTTGTAGAGCTACTACTGCACTCAAAGGATTCTTCATTTGCTGGGAAAGGACACAGTTCTTGTAGCGGTACAGCCTCTTCTGCTGGTGCTGGTACAGATTCCAGTATTCCAGGTTGACTTCTTATTAAGGTGTAGCAATTGCTACACAATAGCTGATCCTTTTGAAGAACTCCATAACTTACAGAAGCCATAAGTTCCGTAACTTTCTTAATATTATTGAAAATTCTTTTTTTGTTTTTTTAAAGGATCACAACAATATAATTTCTTATTTTGTGGCATTTTTATAAGTTATTTTGGTAGATATTTAGGTACACCTGTATCTTTCAATATATAGTTATTAAAATCTGAAAATAGAAAAATAAAAAATGAAGAAAGCCAGCATTAATAAAATTAAGTTTTAAGCTATATAACCTATGTTAACTTTTTATTGCTGATTATGGTAGATCTTTGCTCAGGCAACTTTTTTTCTTCAATAAATTTTTTTTTTAAATTGATCCCTTCAATGTCAAATCCTGAAATTTTTTGTTTTTTCAAAATTAAGTAGGTTTTTTTTTATTAAATTATCCCAATGAAAGTACCATTTTCAGAAACTAGAGCTCATTCCGCTTCCATCCATATAAAGTTTATTAAGCTACGACAATTAGAAGCCGAGATATAGGGATTTTAAAAATTCTTAGGTCACAATTTGAATTTGGCCAAAATTTGATGTGACCCTAAATTTTGACCTATTTGACCGATTTTCAAAAAAATTTGGGAATTTATCACTAAAAAAAAACCCCCAAACCAAGTTTTATGCAAATTGAAGACATGACCATGTTGTTTATCTGTCTATTTAACCTGGATTTACCCATATACCTTTTTTCTTTTAGTTATAGACCCCTAATTTAATATGCTTCTTGTACTAATAGACCTAAAGTTACAAGGTAAAGTTCTTGCCCAAGTTATTGAAGAAGCTATAAGGAAAACATATCAGGCCTTCAAAAGTGATCACATTTCAAGGAATTCAGTTTTTTGGGATTAATTCCATTGACAGTGTGAATGGATTTAAAATTTAGATCCATGTTATTGGTGCATTTTGAAGGGTTCCACATTTCTCTTTCAAGTGAAAATACAGTGGAACCTCGACTTACGAACGCCTCTATTTACGACCAAATCGACATACGAACATACGCCCGGCGCTTCGATTGCGAGTGGATCTCTTGCATATTTGCTCCATGATTTTTCGTTTATTGCTTTATCTGTCGCATATTTGCTCCGTGATTTTTCGTTTATTGCTTTATCTCTCGCATATTTGCTCCGTGATTTTTCATTTATTGCTTTATCTCTCGCATATTTGCTCCGTGATTTTTCGTTTATTGCTTTATCTCTCGCATATTTGCTCCGTGATTTTTCATTTATTGCTTTAATAAGCCCTTCATTATGGCTCCCAAGAAAGTGAAGAGTGATAGTGGCAGTGAAAAAAGAAAACTTAAAATAACCATTGAATTAAAGAGACAGAAAAGAGACAAAACCCCTGAAGGAGAGGTGCCCAGTGTTCTTATGGAAGGGGACTCTCCTTCCAAACAGTAACTTCCCTCCCCCTTCCTTATCACCATCCACTCATGCCAGCGATTATCCTCCACAAAGGTACAGTAAAATTATACAGCTTATTAAATTTAGTATAATTTTTTTCTCTTATATTTTCTCTTTATAAACTCTTGCAAAGCATTAAAAGTACAATTATCTGGGGCGCTGGAACGGATTAATTAAATTTACATTAATTTCAATGGAAAAAATGGATTCGATTTACGACCAATTCGAGGTGCGAACAGGGTCTCGGAATGAATTAAATTCGTAAGTCGAGGTTCCACTGTACATGCAAAAATTCTAGGCAGTCATAAAAGGAATCTCAGTATGCAGAAACAATACGGTATATCCTATATGAAATTACTCAAACTAGCTAAATGGTTTATTTTTGTCCCCAAAATTTTGATTCAAATGGAGTCTACATAAGTTTTTCTTTAAAAATATATGACTGACTTCAGTATTCTGTTAAAGTTGTTGTTATTGTTATTGTTGGTGTTGGTTAGCTGATCAACCCACCCTGATCAAGTAAGCCAGCGGCATTAAGGTAACTGATCGCCCTCTCCGGAGTGGACCAGAGGTTCAGTGCACTAATGATGTTGTGTTGTCTTCTATGTTGTGCTAGAGTGGTACAGTGTGTCATAATGTGTTCAATTGTTTGTGGTGTGTCCTGGCACAGGTGGCAGGTGTCGTCTGTGGAGTTGTCTAGTCTGTGTTTATATGTCTAAGTTGGGGTATATCCACATCAGAATCGTGCTAAGTTAACTCAATCCAATCTGCTCAGGCTGGTCTCTGACCTGTCATTATAGTGATGTGAGTCGTTTTTTATTGTGTGGTTTTTTTAGTTTTTTTTGTCGTTTTTTTTTGTTTAAAACGAAGGTAGTCTGTTTTTTTTGTTTTTATTGTTTTAAACTTATTCCATATTTTTCTTCCTTTAATCTAATAAGTATATTAGTATTACCTATAATTTACTATACTACCATGCTTATACGGTTATACCTAGTATATATACTATATAGTCATCTTTTAGAAAAATTGAATCACGCAAAAAGTATATAATAGAAAGGAAAAACAAACCCTCATTTTTTATATGTATATATATTTTTTAACTAGAACATAAAACATTCTTCCTCGTTTCAAACAATATACATAATTGTGATTGGCAAGAGTACCAGTATTAGTGATGGGACGATTAATCGGAATCAGAATCGAGAATTGAAAGAATCGAGCATTTTTCAGGAATCGGAATCGGAATCGGAATCGAGAGAATTGTACCATGATTTCCGATTCTTAAAACAATTCTTTAACTTTTAATTGAACCAGTTTTGCAATGTAAACTTTAAAATTTAAATGAAAGAGGATAACAAATTTTATTTTTATTGTATTGTAGCTATACATTAAAACATGTATATCCATGATGTGTAATCAAGAAGATTAAAATGAATTGTTACAACTTACAGTTGATTTTTATTTTTAAACCAATCTATTATAATTTATAATTTATATTACCATACTCATAATGTAAATAGTTAATCTTACCTGAGTAAAATATGACAATTTCCAGAAAAACAAGTATAGAATTATATTTAAAAATATTGAGAATCGGAATCGGAATCGAGAATCGTATCGGAATCGAGACTTTTTAGTGGTATCGGAATCGGAATCATTAAAAATTTTGGTATCGTCCCTGTTAGAAAATCTATAAGAGGAAGAACCATTGTTGTCCCAAGGCGATATGATGACTAAGCTGATTGATGCAGCATTGCTTGTATATATTAAGTTAAGGTGTATATATATCCATCTCATAATTGTAAGGTTAGTGAAAAATTCACTTAATAAGAGCTAGCATTTTTGGGCTCTTCTGGCATCAGTGTTTGGGATGCTGGTGGCATCATTTTGGGGCGCTGCGCGTCTTTTCTACTCGTTTGTGGGATGTCGTACGTACAGGGTGTGGTCTGATAGAGATTAGAGAGCTCTCTTGCAATTCAGTTTGGTTGTTTAGATACAAGATTGTTGCACCGTGCAATAGTCTAGTCCATGTTGCGTTGTTGTTGCAAGGTTGAGAAAGAAGACCATAAATAGTACCCTTTTTGTTTACATTAAATTCATGTAACTAAGGTCGGCCCGCATCGAGTCAGCAACCCTGAGGTTACCTGAGATAGGGCCTAATAGGATCTCAAATCCGTAAGTTTTAATTTAGCTTAACTTGGGCTTTAGGTAGAACTGGCCCTTTAGAATTTGGCCGTTCACGGCTCAGCTGGGATTTTGAACCCGACAAATAAATAAAATAATATGGTCCTTCAGAACCAGATTCTACCCCAAGACTGAGTCAGTGACTATTTTTCAGCAAAGTTCTGATTGTGCAAATTGTAGTCCAAGTTAGGCCTAGACGGGTTGAGTATTATTGAGTTAAGGTCCCAGGGTAGAAAGTTTGGTAGCCCAATTGCGAAACTTGGCCAGTCGTCTGTCGTTGTTTTGGCCTACATTTTACCGGTTTGGTTAATTTTGGGTTATTATTGAATTAAGGTCCCAGGGTAAAAAGTTTGGTAGCCCAATTGCGAAACTTGGCCAGTCGTCTGTCGTTGTTTTGGCCTACATTTTACCGGTTTGGTTAATTTTGGGTTATTATTGAATTAAGGTCCCAGGGTAGAAAGTTTGGTAGCCCAATTGCGAAACTTGGCCAGTCGTCTGTCGTTGTTTTGGCCTACATTTTACCAGTTGGTTAATTTTGGGTTATTATTGAATTAAGGTCCCAGGGTAAAAAGTTTGGTCGCCCAATTGCGAAACTTGGCCAGTCGTCTGTCATTGTTTTGGCCTACATTTTACCGGTTTGGTTAATTTTGGGTTATTATTGAATTAAGGTCCCAGGGTAAAAAGTTTGGTCGCCCAATTGCGAAACTTGGCCAGTGGTCTGTCGTTGTTTTGGCCTACATTTTACCGGTTTGGTTAATTTTGGGTTATTATTGAATTAAGGTCCCAGGGTAGAAAGTTTGGTTGCCCAATTGCGAAACTTGGCCACTTGTCTGTCGTTGTTTTTGGCCTACATTTACCAGTTTGGTTAATTTGGTTTATTATTTATAGGCGAAGGTTGCAGACCAGTGCGCCAGTTACTTGGGTGGAAAAATTGGTATTCCATACTGGTGTTGGTTAGTACCCCACCTAGCAATTCAGTTTATTTGAAAGTAAAATTTGCGTTTGATCAGTTTGGTTAAGTATTTCTGCCAATTCAGCTCATTTGGTATTGAGCCCAATTGTTGTTTGCATTGAAGATGAGTGCATCTGAATTGAACAAATTTATAAAAAGGAGAAGCGCCTACAAAGGTCTAATTACAAAGGTCATTGCCACTATAGATTCTGCCATAGAGCAAGAGGATTTACGCTTAGTGACTGCGCAGCTTTCCATATTAGAAACTAAAAAGGTTGCTCTAAGTGAGGTAAATGTTAAAATTGAGGCTCTTATAGAAGAGGATGAAATAGAAAATAACATAATTTACTTTGAAGAGATTATTGATGATATAATTAACGTAGGCCTCCGAGCAAAAGAGTTTAGTAGCTCAGTACAGTTAGAGACCAGGTCTGATAATGAAACACAACACTCAACAAATGATGTTGTGAAGTTAAGGTTAACAGATCTGTAGTTCAATTACCGAGGCTTGTACTCAAAACATTTTCTGGGAGTATTCAGGAATGGCAAGGATGGGCAGACAGTTTTCAATCAGCAGTTCATTCTAGTCAAGTGTTAAGTGCCGTGGAGAAGTTTAATTATTTGCGGTCCCTCTTGGAAGGGGAGGCAGCAAAGACTATAGCAGGATTAGCATTAACAGAGGCTAATTATAATGTGGCTTGGGATATATTAAAGAAACGGTTTGGTAAGCCAGAGATCTTAATTAAAAGCCACCTCCGTGCACTTTTAGCTATACCTCCTGTTAATAATCCTAATAGTGTCAAGGAGTTACGGCAGTTATATGATGAATTTGAAATTAGAACTAGGTCCCTGGACAACTTGGGTGTAGGAATGGAAAAGTATGGTATAATGTTGGTTCCTACACTGGAGTCTAAATTGCCTAGCTCAATTTTGCTTGAATTAAGTAGGGGACACTCTGCAGAACATGTGTACATCCCCCTTCAGCAGATGTTAAGTCTTTTAGGCACAGAATTAGCAAGACGAGAGGGAGTTGAGTTTGCACAGTGGGATGGTAAACAAGGGGACAAAGGCAGGCACAGCACCAAAGTTTCCACAAAAAGGAATAGCCCAGGTACAGTGTCAGCTCTACATGCCTCCTCTGAGAATAAATTAAAGGGAATCAAGGAATGCATATTTTGCGAAGGCAACCACAAGTCATATAAATGTGAGGTGGCTGAGGCCTTACCCTTTGAGGAGAGAAAGGACAGGGTAACTAAGTCCACAGCATGTTTTAAATGTTTTTTGAAAGGTCATAGAGCAAGGTTTTGTAAGTTTAAAATTTTGTGCAAAAAATGTCATGGTAGGCATCAGCCATTATTGTGTGAAAACACTCTTAGTAGGCCTACCCCAGAAGTAGAGACATCAGTGGCACATGCCACTGCTATGCAAGGGAGTAAAAGTAAAGGGGGATTATTGCAAACAACTGCAGCCTTATTAATTGGGAATGAGGGAGAAGCTACTGTAAGAGTGTTGTTTGATAGTGGTAGCCAGTGTAGTTTTATTAAGACCAGAATTTCCAGAAAATTGAAGTTTAAAGAACTTAAGAGGGAAAATTTAAGAATTTCTGGGTTTGGGGGTTCCGTTCAAAACCGAACCAAATTTAAGAAGGTAGAAGTTCTGGTTAAAGGGTTGTTACCGCAAAGTCCCACTATCAAGGTCCAAGCTGTAGAGATTGAGGAACTTTGTGCTCCAGTCACTACTTGTTTAGATATGGCATGTGTCCAAGAATTGCAAGTTAAAGGAATTAATTTGGGCAATAATAAGTTTGAGGGAACAGAAGATATTAGTCTTTTGATTGGAGCTGACTATTATTGGGACTTCATCACTGGTAATATTGTCCGTACATCTCAAGGCCCGGTAGCTATTGAAAGTAAGCTAGGCTGGATGCTACATGGTAGTTATTGCAATGAAATGGAAGTTAAGGCTCTTTTTGTTAAGATTGAGGAGAACAGCCATGGTCTGGAAAGGCATTTGAAAGCGTTTTGGGAACTTGAATCTATTGGCATAAAGGACAACCAGGCAAGTACAGTGAACAATGATGTTTTAGAGCAATTTGAAAAAGGGATTGGGTTTAGAGATGGTTGCTATGAAGTTGGCCTACCATGGAAGGATTCTTGCAAACCCGGTTCAAACCTTCAGCTAGCTAATCGGAGGTTGGAGACTTCATTGTACAGGCTAAGAAAAAATGAGTTGTTAATTGAATACGATGAGGCCATCCTAAGTTATGTAAGGGAGGGCTATGCTGAAAGGGTGCAAGGTGAGCTGGTGAGCCAGGAGGCACATTATCTGCCACACCATGCAGTGGTACGGCGAGACAAAACTACCACCAAACTGAGGGTAGTTTTTGATGGCTCAGCCAAGGACAAAGGTGGTGTGTCCTTGAATGACTGTTTGGATGCTGGGCCAAATTTAAATGCAGATTTATTTTCCTTGTTACTGAGATTCAGGTTTGGTAGAGTAGCATTGACTGCAGATGTGAAGCAAGCCTTTTTGCGGATAAAGTTAAAACCAGAGGACAGAGATGCAGTAATAGGATCTCATAGGATCTCAAATCCGTAAGTTTTAATTTAGCTTAACTTGGGCTTTAGGTAGAACTGGCCCTTTAGAATTTGGCCGTTCACGGCTCAGCTGGGATTTTGAACCTGACAAATAAATAAAATAACAGTCCCATCACTAACCAGTATATATATATTCCAGATAGAAAAGGAAAATATTCACCTTTTTTTGAACCTTTTTGTTAACCTAATGTTGTTTTAACCTTCATTTCCATGGAAGAATCATCACTAGATTGGGTAGAGCCTATATGCTAGTTTCAATATCACAGGTACTGGTATAATATACATAATAAAAAATACATAATACTGGTATAAAACAATATATATAATTGTGATTGGCAAGAATACTAGTGTGTATATATATATATTCCAAATAGAAAAATAGAAAAAATAAAAATATTCATCTCTTTCTTTAACCTTTGTGTTAACCTAATGCTGTTTAACTTTCATTATCTGATTCTATTTCCATTGAAGAATCATTATCACTAGATTGATTAGAGCATATAGTTTCAATATCATAGGTACCTGTACTTATTGCAGATTTGGATGTTGATGAAGCCAATGTAGCACCATGTTTTACTTCACTTTCTTGGAATTTTGCATTTTGGGATATAAATACAAGCTTTGCTGCTCTGTCTGTGCTTAATCAGTTTCTTTTGGCTGTATGGATATTACTGTATGTGCTAAATGATCTCGGAGGTAATGAAAGGGCGAAATAGAGGTGTATGAGTTTGTGTAGGTATATATGTGAGTATGCGTGCGCATGACTCCAGATTCCTGGGATCTTGGGAGCATTGCTCCAGTAAATTTGACCATGAGAAAAAGTAAATTTGGGTTTGGGTTTTGTTCATCCGCTAGACGTTATGCAATTTTTTTGCGTATACGTTCTTGTACAAACCAATTTTTTTAAATTACAAATTTAGTTATTTTAAGTTTAGTTGGTAATTCCATATTTAACAATTATTTTTATTTTTTGTTAAGCTTCAATGTTTTGATAATTAAAATTTTATTAAAACGTATATTTTTTTAATATAAAATTATCAGGATTGGACTATGTTCCATTGATCTCGGCCAGGTTTGATAAATTGGCCAGATAATTACTTGTGTGGTTTTAAGTAATCCACCATGACTCTAGAATTGAAAAGTTTAGTTAAGTTTAAACTTACTTTTACTTACTTTAACTTACCTACTTTTACTTACTCTTCCTTACTTTTAAGGTGAGTTATAAACTGTACATTATTGTATTATTATGTTTAGCTAAAACAATTTGTAATTGGTATGTCGTCAATTCAAGAGTTTACTATCATTAACCTATCTAGTGGTGTAAGGGGGAAAAAAGTAAATTCAGAGCTGTGCTCCAATAAATTTTTTCAAATCTGGAGTCATGTGCGTGCGTATGTATCTGGAATTCTGGATGTATGCGTATGTATGGGGTATATAATAGATATAAATATGTGTATATAAGTATTTATGTATATATTGGTATATATGTATATGGGTGTATGTGTATGTATATATATGGATGGTCTCGGGGGGAAAATATGTCATCGCGGGTCTAAAGGATAGTTAAGTGGGAGATTCAAAATCTGAGGCATGGATGGGAGAGTCCTGGAAAGGTTGGACAATGGGCAGTCAGCTCCCAGCCAGTGTTCTCGCAAGTTTAACGGATCTCAAGATACAAGACTTTCAGTGCAAGAGAGAGGCCAGTTTTTTCTGTAAATAGGCTGAAAAGGGCATTCTATACTGGTACCATATGGCCTATTTTATTATTTATTTATTTATTTTTATAATATATATCATTGCAAAAGTATACCTTATAATTAAATTGGCAATATCTATATTAATTATTAAAAAAAATGAAAAAAACAAAAAACAAAAACAAAAAAAATGACAAAAAACAAAAAAAACAACATGGACATAAAAAAACCGGTTTTTTAACATCACTACCTGTCAATGGGTGGCAACTTCACACCTAGGACTGCATTCAGACCAAATTGTGTCAGTGCTTTGTGGGTTACGTGTGTGTGTGTGTGTGTATGTGTTTTCTGTACTGTGTAATGTCTGTGGGGCATGGTATGGAATGGAGTATTTGGTTATGTCTCTATGGTGTTACTTTAATGGTGTGAGGTGTTGGTGCATGATTGTACATGTAGTGGCAAGGGTGTTGTGGGTTAGTTGTTGCTACTGCCATGAATTGTGTTCCCCTCATGTCTAAATATTCCCTAATTTTCAGTATTTTTGGTTCTGTGTGCAGGTGTTCTATTGGTGATGTTTGAGTACATCCTGTAATGATACAAAGTGCGGTTTTGTATTGTCTGTAAGGTGTTTATGTGTGTGTTTGAGATAATAGGTGCCCAGCATGGGCTAGCATATAGTCCATAACTGAGTGAATATATTGTTTGTATATGAGTGATATTGTTTCCTGCTGGTGTCCAAAGTTTGTGCCTGTTAGTACTCTAAGCATGTTAGGTCTTGACATACATTTATTTTTAATGTCCTGAATGGTTCGCAAAAGATAATGTGTTGTATGTGACCCCAAGTATTTTGGTCCTGTAAGTGTGTGGAATGTTGGTGTTGTTTAGTGTAAGCTGTGGAGTTATCTGGTGTTCTTTTATGTTGCTTGTTAGCAAGGTGATGGTTGATTTTGTAGGTGCTACTTTGAGTCTATTGTGTGTGAGACAGTCTTGTATAGGTACTGTTTATGTATATTTGTAGGTTATTTGTAACAGTGTTGTTGTTGTTGTAGGTGGATGTTAGAGTGATGTCATCTGCATATGATGATAAGGTAAGCTTGTTATCTATGGGTGTTGGAATGTCATGCATGTATAAGTTGAACAGTGTTGGTGAGAGAAGAGAGCCTTGAGGGACCCCTTTCAGAAAAAGCTATTTTTTGGATGACTTGCTATTAAATGTGACATGTATCTTCCTGAAACATAGTTGCTCAGCCACCTTTTGGTGTTATTGTGTATGTTTGTATTGAGTATTTTGTTTATGAGATGGAAGCATGGGATAGCATCAAATGCTTTACTAATGTCTATTGTTGCTAATTGTGTACATTGAGCTGGTTGTCTGGAGTTGATGCCATCCATGGTGTGCTGTGTGAGGTTAGTGAGTAATGTCATGGTTGAGTAGTGAGGTCTGAATCCATGTTGAGTAGGTGATTTGTAAGATTAGTCTTTCTGTTACTTTGGAAGGTGTGTATTGTAAAGTAATGGGTCTATAGGAAGCTGGTTCTGTGGGATTTTTCTTTGGTTTGAGTAGTGTAATAATTTTACCTTGTTTACATACACTACGAATTACACAGTGTTGCTATGAATATGTGCTGATGTTTGTGAGAGCTAGTATTCCCTGTGGGCCCAAGTGTTTAAGGTGTATGTTAAAGTTGGTGATAGTAATATGAATACTGATTCTACAAGTCCTAAATGATATTCTGTTCCATTTGTAGCCTAAAAGAAAAAGGAGCTTTATGTAGTTACAGTACGGTACTTTTTGCTTTGTTCAGGGCAATGTGAAAAGGCCATAATTCAGCAAAGACATGTTCTATCTATTTAAATAAATATGATAATGCATGAAACTCTTTAAAAAAAGATGGAACTGCTATGGTACGGTACTCATTGTCATAAAACTGGTATGGACAAAAACTGTTATGCATACAGGCTAATAAGTTTTGGGGACATCAGATTTTGGTGATCTGCCCATTTTATACTTTGGGGAAATCAGAGGATAATATGAGTATCATCACGTTCAGAATATCAAAAGCAAATATAATTATAAAATATTAAAGCATAATTTTCTCATCATTTTGATATAAGTCACTATGTTCGCAGATGCATCCTTACCAAATTATCTAGATTTGAATATTATGACATTTTTGTGGTATTTTTTTCCCACCCTTCCAATATTTGCCTGGTGGTCATGAAAACATGATATATGAGCTCAGCTTTTTAGGTTACTACTTCCACTTATGTTAGTTTTTCATAGATGTTGGTCGCAATGACATGTGAAGGGTGCGAATATTATTTTGAGGATTTAATATACGAAGTGCATTTTAATAACTCCTGAGCAATAGAAATATTTACAAAACACAATATTTTACCATCGACCCATAAGTGCTAGTTGTGCTGAAATGAGTGCTCATTAATAGAATCTCGCCATACATTTCAGTGCAACGCGTGTTCAAAAATTGCGAAAACTAAGAGATGCCAGTGGTATGGATTTAGCGTGTCTCAATTCAAACAAACCTGGTTGGATAACAGTTTTGCACCATTTTCTCATCGCTATTTCTCATCTGTATCCACCACCTAATCTATAAGGTAATACTCTAGATCAGGTAAGGTTAAGTAGAGTTAGGTTAGGTAAGGTAGGGTTAGATTAGGTTGTTAGGTTAGGTTAATTAATACCAAAATACATTTTTCTAGTAATATTTGATGTGTTTTGCTTAGATTTTGACCTCCATTTCCCTTGAAAATGAGCCAAAGGTATTATTAGAGCATTTAACCCTACTCATTTGATAATTAATTAAAAGATGTTTTTCTGATAGTTTAGACAATTCTAAGACACTTTTCTTCTATAACACTTTCGTCACAAATGAATAGTTTCCGAGAAAGTCACAATAATTTCTGGGGAGGCCCTAGATTTTTTCTAAGTTAGAATGTTTATGTTACAAGCTTTCTCAGAGCGCTCCTGTGTGTTCGTATGTTGGTTACTCATCGCCAGTAGGCATGCACATGATGTCACAGTCATGCGCATTAGTTCTTTGTTCATGTTAACCAATCACAGCCCCATATCGCATCAGTGATGATGCCGCACGATTTGAAATCAGTGTAGTCATGGCTTCAGAGTGTAGTGGATATTTGTTCCACGAGTTAGGTTAGGTTTGGTAAAAATATGTTTTTCCAATGGTTTTTGATGTGTTTTGAATGGTTTTGACCTTCATTTCTATTGGAAATCAATAGTTTTTGTGTTTTCCCCCTCACCCAAAACCCTGGGTTCCCACTAGGGGTCCCCCATTATCATTGGATAAGGGGGGAATATCTTAAAAACTATTGTTTTCTGATAGAAATGAAGGTCAAAATCGTTCAAAACACATCAAAAACCATCGGAAAAACATATTTTCAACTTCGTAATGGAGTAGGGTCAAACGCTCTAATTTTACCAAGCCAAACTTCAAAGTACTATAACTTTGTTGGATCTCATTTCCGAAGGAAATGGAGGTCAGATTTGAACAAATCACATCAAATACTACTAGAAAAATGTATTTTGGTATGTAAAATGACTGAATGTGTCTATATACATAATTACCTAAATTATTTTGATACAGTCTATTAAAAATTCAAAAGGGTCCAAATTGTTGATTGTAGCATGATGGCACCACAAAAATTAGCAAATATGCATATTGATGTTGGTTTATCGAATACCAGGTGATAACTTGCGCTTAAGCAATCGCCAAAGTGATTCTATTGTCTGTGTGTTGGCACCAGTCTCACTATTAAAGAATTCTTGGGTATGGTTCACTGTAAAATGTTCGAAACCAAAGTCAGTGAGATGATGATAAGCACGCCATTGATCAGAACATATTATTGTACAAACTTCAATATGTTTTTGGATAATTGGCGATAAAGTATCAGCATCTCGTCTATTATCTGGCCCTAACCTAACCCACCCAATTAAACAATTAAAATATATATACGAAACTATTTTTTAATAAAAAAATGTGGGGGGCAATGCGGAACTGTAGCCATCAAAACTATGTTTTTCTGATGGTTTTTGATGCGGTTTGAACGAAGGTTAATTTCATTCAAACATAAGAAATTTTTATAGTGGGCACACTAGGGGCCACTTCGGCCCATCGAGGTGGCTCCACTATGTAAAAACTGCCTGTACATTGGCAATAACCAATTTTTACAAAACTAATTAAGTATCAATTTAAAACTAATTAATTACACTGGTCAACAACAATTTTGTCACAAGGGTTTTGATGGGTGTTCTAAGTGTACTTTTTCATGCTGAATCTAAATATGAAATCAGATTTTTTCTATCAGGCTTAGTTTACTTGTGACGCTATGTTCATTTTTTCCTCATTTAGCATGATCACCGGATAAAAAATAATAACATATATATAATTAAGTATATAACAATTTATAATATAAAACATTATAAAAATAATAAATATAATAATATATTATATTAATTAATATACTATAATAAAATATATTAATATTAATATACGTATATGTTGTATTAATTTTTCTGTAAAATTAGTACAATTTATTCCTTTGGGGAGAAAGTTCTGATAATGCTGGCAGGATAAATTTGGTCGGAGCAGCAGACTGTGCAGGTTGAAACATGTTTGTACCTGTTCAGACATGAGCCTAGTTTCTGTGTGTAGAGCAGCTCCAAGTCAGTCTGCTTGTAAATGTCACAGTGTTAACAGCTAGTGTCTGTTGCTTCTTGTTAATTTTACACCAGTGTTGTATTCATATAGATGTTTTGTAATGCCGCGGAACTATCTGAATCATCCTAATTCCTTTTGTTATGTATGTGGTGATCTAACTTTAAAATCCCAGAAACGTAACTTTACACCATTAGTAAAAAAATGCTATGAACTTTATTTCGGATGTAAAGTAGGCGATCAGGACAAGAGTTGGGCCCCTCACATTTGTTGTGTGACATGTGTAAGACTACTTACAGGATGGCTAAACAGTTCACGTCACATGCCATTTGCTATTCCAATGATTTGGAGGGAACCGAAAGATCACACAACAGACTGCTATTTCTGCCTGGTAAATACAAAGGGGATCACTTCAAAAACAAAGAGCCTTATGAAATACCCTAATCTACCATCTGCAATGAGACCAGTTCCCCACAGTGCTCAACTTCCAGTACCAAATCCTCCTGAACATGTAAGTTTAAGTGATGAGGAATCAAACGTAGCTGTAGCATATCACGAGGAAAAAGATGAAGCCATTTCTGATCCAACATTCCAGGCTACCTGTTCCTCCAATGAACCACATTTACTGTCACAAGAGATCTAAATGACCTAGTTCGTGATTTGAAATTATCTAAGAAGCAGGCTGAACTTTTAGGTTCAAGATTAAAGGGTTGGAATCTACTGCAACGTGACACTAAAGTTTGTTTTTTCCACAGCCGCCATGATGAATTCAAAGAATGGTTCTCCCATGAAGATGGACTTGTGTTTTGTAAAGATGTTAATTCAGTCATGGGGGCTCTTGGTCATGAACATAACGTGGATGAGTGGCGATTGTTCATTGACTCCTCAAAAGTCAGCTTGAAAGCAGTCCTTCTTCACAACAGAAATAAATTTCCTTCTGTACCTATTGCACATGCTGCAAACATGAAAGAGTCATACGACAACATGAAGTTGCTTTTACAAAAGTTTCAGTATCAGAAATATAAGTGGAATATCTGTGGAGATCTGAAGGTCATTGCACTTTTGCTAGGGTTGCAGCTAGGTTACACCAAGTACTGTTGTTTTATGTGAGTGGGACAGTAGGGACAAGCAAAACCACTACGTTAAGAAGGATTGGCCAAAACGCACCTCACTTGTTCCAGGCAAGAAAAATGTTGTGAATAGTTCACTTGTTGACCCTGAGAAAGTGTACCTTCCTCCTTTGCATATCAAGCTTGGACTTATGAAAAACTTTGTTAAAGCGATGGATAAAGCGCAAACAGGATTCACATACTTGAGAAATAAGTTTCCCCGGATCAGTGATGCCAAGATTAAAGAAGGCATTTTTGTTGGCCCTCAGATCAGAGAATTGTTAAGAGATGAGAGATTTGAAGGAGAGTTGAATGAAGTTGAGAAAGCTGCGTGGTAGAGTTTCAAAAGTGTCTGCACAAATTTTTTGGGAAATCACAAGGCCGAAAACTATCCTGAAATAGTAGGAGACCTTCTTAAGTCTTACCAAGCAATGGGGTGCAATATGTCATTAAAGGTTCATTTCTTGGACTCTCACTTGGACTTTTTTCCGGAAAACCTGGGTGCAGTAAGCGACGAACATGGTGAGCATTTTCATCAGGATATTTCTGCCATGGAAAACCGTTACCAAGGCAAATGGAGCCCCAGTATGCTGGCTGACTATTGCTGGACTCTTAAAAGAGACATGCCTGAGGCTATGTTGTGCATGTATGTGATAGTTTTCAGTAGTTGACAAGATTCTTGTGGGCCACCCAATTTATTGTGATTTCTAGAAGAGAAAACAATTTTTAATGTATACCTAGATAGCTACCTAATTAACAAATACAAGTAACATATTAAAATGTACATACAATATGTATAGGTATAGTGCTCATTGATTTCCATTTATCACAACTTAAAATGTATGCAGTGTATATAGTTACATGACCATTTTAATTTTGAATTCTTATCCTTTCTGTGCTGTAGATCTGCCAAAGCTTTGGATGCCTTCAAAGTAACTTCTTTGCAAATCCTGTATGTTCGTCCATTAGTAGTAGATGCCTCAACTTGTGTTAGAATATCTGAATATGGTAAGATTAATTCATCTGGTCGACCAGGATACACAAATGATGGGTTTGGGCCATGAGGATGAAGGAATGTGACTTTTACTTCTCTATTCTCTGGTATCTTTTCCAGCACAAATGCCACCCACCAATGGCCATCATATGCAGCAGTAACAAAACAATGTATTTTCTCCTTAGTCACAACTTCTTCCTTTTCAGTAACTTTCTCAATATTTGAATTATCTGATAATGAATAATGTTTAACCTTAAGAGAAGTCAATGAAACTGGCTGTAAATGGTGTAATTTCTGTGTACCAGCAATAGTCCTTGCAGTTGTGTCTTTCTTGGAGAAGTTGGCTTTCCTCTTCATGCTCTTTATTGGTTGAAAAATGACATTTTATATTTACAATATTTTCACTTGCAAATGTATATAACTGTTCTGCAGTAAGGATCTGTTCATCATAAGGTCGTTGTAGACTAGCTTTTGCAGCTAATCTCTTAACTGTGCCTCCAACACCATCACAGGGTCCCTTTCCATGACTTGTTGCAAAAAAATTCCATTCTGCCTCAATTCCAAAATCATCTCTGTGATGGCAAAGATTCAAAAAGTTTTTGCAGTTCTTATACTGTCCTGCACACCCATCTGAAAAGTAAATTATTTTGTGGATGGAACCGATGGATGAGATATTATCTTTTAGGAATTTTATCAGATGCTTTTGAAACAAATGTACAGCAACTGTGTTATGGATGTTACACCCTGAAATAATAACAAAGCTAAGGTGAGCAATCTCATCTTCCTTTTTATAGTAAATAACAAATGGATGTAGAGTAGCCATCTCATTGTTCCAGTGAAAGCTCTGAACCTCATCTTGAAGAATAAAGGAATAATTTTCAGCAAAATCACACACAGCAAGGACCTCACCATCTTTCAAAGATATTTTTGTTTCACGGTAATAAGTTGCTTGCATCTTTGTCTTGAAGTCATGTATCTGGTATTCTTTCAGTTGGTTACAGAATTGGTCAATATATTCATCTGTATTCAGTTCTACTGATTCAAGATTTGACCGATCTGTATTGGTCCACTTTTTAAAATTTATGATATCAATGAAGTTGTTTGTAAATATGTCCAGTAGTCTGTTTTTTAAATCTGATGGATCTCCACATTGTTCACATTGTCTGAGGCAGCATTTCTGTGAGGCAGGATTGCATTCCATAAAGGCAACACAATGACGTACATTCTTAATAGGTGTGTCATCATTTGCAGTTAGTTTTTCTAATTCAGCTCCTACAAACATAAGTTTGGCATTCTGATGAATTGTACAGACACATACTGAGTGAGTTCCTGTTGCTCCAGCAATAACACACTGCTTTGGACGCAATTCTGCAAATTTACTGAATCCCACCTTAACCAAAGGATTTCTTTCTTTGAAAATATGATAGGCTTCTTTTAAATTGCAAAGTAAAAGATGCTTTTGCAAATGTATCCTTCCTCTTTCATTGTCAATGATACTACAATAGTCTTTCTTTCCTGGCATTGTTCTACTGATGTCTTCTGAAAGATAAAATGCTTTAATAGCGTCAACAGTATCCTGTTTAATTCTTTTCCCACCCTTTGGATTTGGGTCTGAAAGGACACCTTTTTCTTCAACTATTTTTTTAGCAATAGATGCTGTATGCCTTGTTGTGTTAAATTCTGAAGCAATTTTCCTAATGCTCCAACTTTTGGGCAATACAGTGAGGATTTTTATTTTATCACTTCTTTTAGTATTTTCATTTTTGAATTTTTCCTTGAGTTGATTTATTATTTCTAAACAGTCTACATCTCCAGATGGCTCCTTAAATTGTGAGTCAGAAATCTCTCTTCCTGCAACTGTTTCCATTCTCTTCTTAACTGTCTCTGTCACCTTGCTTAGTTTTTTAGCTCCATATGACTTTTGCTCTACAAGCTTTCTCTTTTTTATGGGTGATTCACCAATTGAAACAAAAGAAGCATTCAAAGTACACATCTCATGGTTTTGCTCTGAAGTTGATGCATCACTATTGTCAACATTTTCAATTTTCTCAAGATCTTCAGGTGGTTCACTACTACAAGAAGAATCATCATTTATGTCTGAATTCAAAGTGCCTATTCCTTTCTCAGGCAAGGACTCAAGATGTTCTCTACACTGCTTACAAAGTCTGTGATGTAGTGTTAAGTGCAGATCGGGAAACTTATTTACAAGTTCCTGTGGTACAATTCTCAAACTCTTCTTTCGACACTGACCTTTGTGACGCAGCAAAGGATCAGCACACTTCTGTTTCAGTTTTAAATGTTCCATGTTTGTACTCTGAAATCACAAAAGCACAAAGAAAATCCTGAAAAGAAAAATGAACAATTAATGAATTATTAAATAAATTTTATACATGTATTTAGTAAAAATAAATTAACTTTACTTGAAGTCAGGAGTCAACTCTGTAAAGTTGACAGTACTTATATACTAGTTGGGCCTTTGGATCAGCGCTACTCCAGTAGATTTGGGGCTGTCGAGGGGTTTAACCCTGATTGTCTTTTAAAAGACTTCTTTTGACACAGGTCACAAAAAGGTTTTTGAACTAATAATGTTAAGTTGAACTAAGTCTTCACTGACACTATATCAGAACAGAACTTTTAAATAATGAACTGACAAAAAAAATCTAAAATTGAAGAATGATGCCAACTTCATTTATTTTTTATACATTGAACTAGTTATCAGCCACTTACAGCTTCTTGGGATTTTGTTGTACATGACTCAAGGTATTAATGTAAAAAAATTGAATTTTTTAGGAGAAGGTATTTTTTTTTTTTCAAGGTCAAAGGTCAACTTTTGAAGGGATTTTTTTATTTTTCACAGTAAAAATATTTAACAAGAGACAATAAACAAGGGGCTACTAAAGAGCTTTAAAATGAGACCAAAATCAATGCTCTAGCTTTAATAGTTTTTTAGTTACACCATTTTGAAAATAGTCATTTAACGCAAAAAAGGTCAAAATGTCACAACTTTGTGACCTTGTATCTCAGTAACCAAAGGTCAGTCAGCTCTAATAATTTGGGAATTTAAGTTTGGCATGTATATCTGCTATTGTGCCAAGTATGAGCAAAATTGAAAGGGGGTGAGTGCAAAAAGTGCCATTTTGTGGCTGAGTTGACATGGAATGACCCATCATTTATATAGACAACAAAAAGCAGAGGTCCCAGAACAGACCCCTGTGGGACTCCGCTCAATACAGGTCTCCAAGTAGACTTATTTCCATTTAGATAAACTCTCTGTTTTCTATTTCTCAGCCATTCTTCTATCCAATCAGCTATATGACCTCTTATACCATGGGCTCTAACTTTTACCAACAATCTTGCATGAGGAACAGTATCAAATGCCTTTGCAAAATCTAAGTATACTATATCTACTGGCTCTTTATTGTCCAAATGCAATAGGACTCCATCATAAAATTCAATCAAGTTGGTTAGACAGGACCTTCCATTTCGAAAGCCATGCTGGCTATCATTTATAAGGTTGCACTCTTCAAGGAACTCAGTAACTTTACCTCTAATGATACTTTCGAGCAATTTGCAAATAATGGAGGTGAGGCTGATGGGTCTATAGTTATTTGCTAAGTTTCTATTTCCTTTTTTAAAGATTGGAGCCACATTTGCTTTCTTCCAATCCTCTGGAATTTCAGTACATATCAATGATTTATTAAAAATAATTTCTAGTGCCTGTGCTATATTCTTTTTGGCAGCTTTTATGACTATTGGATGCATTTCATCTGGCCCTGGAGATTTTTCCATTTTTAATTTATCTATTGCTTTTAAGATATCTAGTTTTGTTACTCTTAATTCATTTATTTCTCTATCTTGTCCTGGTAGTATAAGATCAGGAATATTATTTAAATTTCCATTTGTGAATACTAATGAGAAGTATTTGTTTAGTTCTTCAGTTATTTCAAGATCATCATCTATAGTTTTATCATCTATATGGAGGGGGGCCAATTTTCTTTTTCACTCTACTTTTCAAATTGAAGTGACTGAAAAACTTCTTAGGATTATTTTTTGAATTCTTGGCTAGGCTTTTTTCCAGGTCTCGTTTGCTATCTCTGATTACTTTCTTGCAAATGCTTCTTTTACTTTTATATATTTCGGAGTCTATGCCATTTTCAGTTCTTTTAAATTTATGAAATGCTTTTGTTTTTTCCGATTGCTCTTTTTACATTGCAGTTTATCCAAGGTTGTTTTTTATTTTTTCCAGTTCTGATTTTACACTGTGGGATACGCTTCCTTTGTATGTTCATTATTATACTTTTAAATTTTTCCCACATACTAGTTACTGTCTGTTCAGGCTGTAGAATATCTGTCCAATTTATTAGACACAGATCATTTACTAGTCCATTTATATTTCCTCTTTTAAAATCTGGAACTTCTACTTTATTTTCACTAGGTCTTGAATTACAAACAATATTAAACCAAAGGATACAATGATCACCTGAACCTAGTGTTTCTGAAACCGAGATATCCTGGAAGGTACGGTATCTGGATTATTTGTTAGAATTAAATCTAGAATGGCATCGGCCCTGGTTGGCTCCTTTACTGGGTTAAACCATTCTCAATTATACAGTCTAAGAATCTCTCATTACTTTCTGGTGTTTGTAATATTTCCCAGTCTATATGCCTATAATTGAAATCTCCAACAATAATAATATTGCTTGTCATTGCTTTATTTATTTCATCAATAAGTTGATTTTCTACATACTTATTTTCTTCTCTACTTTTGGGGATTCCTCCAACTGAACATCTCTCAGGTGGTCTATAAATCAAACACAAACGGGAAAAACATAGTTTTAATATATTATATTATATTATATAACCTAACCTAACCTAACCTAACCTAACCTAACCTAACCTAACCTAACCTAACAACCTAAAATTCCAAAATTCCTCAAAAGCCTGTAATGTACTCTTGTAAAAAAATACCATATATTTTTACCTTTAATATTATTAAAGGCAAAAATATATGGAACTTGTGCCATTTAGTTAGTGGCTCCATTTTTGAAACCGACTTTTCCATTATTTTACCTAACTTAACTGCATAAAATATTTAATCACAATAAATAAAATAGGATATTCTTTACTTCAATACACCATAACCAATAACGAAACCAATACAGTATATGTTTCGAAGTAACTAAGGCGCAATAAGTCCAAATATTATGTTCACTTTTATCGCGAACGAACACTGCCAAAAATGTCTATACATAGACACAATTTCACAAACAATCTTACCCCTTACGGCTTACGCGCGATTTAAATTGGCAGTGAATATCGAGCTCCAGATGACGGCGCCTGGTGGGCAAGCCGTTTCCATGACAACCTTACGAAATAGGTACGCTTCCTAAGCAACTTATTTCAGGTCCAAGGTTAGGCGATAACCTATTTTGGCGTCCTAAATTATTTAACAATTACACTTTCGCATCCAAATGTCGCAAATTGCTGTGTGTAAAAAAAAAAAAAAAAAAAAAAAAAAAATTGCGTAAAGGTTCCGATGGCGCATTTTGCGTCATTTGGTAAATAAATTTTTGGATCACTTTAACATATTGCTTCCCAAAGCATTCGGGAAGCAATATGTTAAAGTGATCCAAAAATTTCTAAATTCATGTTTTGACGCAATTTCTGTCATTTCAAGATGAAGCGCGAAACGAACTGCTTGCAAGCCTAGAACGTAAACCCTAGCGGCCTAACCCAACGTGTGTTTGTCCAGCGCGAATTTGCTTATACACGGAAAAAGAAATGCGAACAATTATTTGCTGAAAGCGGAAAATTTGATTATACACGGTCCGCCAAACACGCTCTAATACAGTAGTACTGTACGCGTGCCAATGCGCGCTCTAGTGTTTCCTCCTACACTCCCGCATCTCCCTCTCGCGTCACCCCTCCCATCCATCACCCTTTGTCTCAGTCTCGCTACCACTTTAAGTTCAGTGAAGTTGTGTTGGATTGTTTTTGCCGTATTTTGCCGTTGTTTTGCTATTACCCTTAGACAGCAGTATGGCACCAAAACGTAAAGCATCTGCGAGTGATAGTGAAGAGAAGAAAAGTCGTAAGGTTATAACATTAGCCGAAAAAATAAAGATTCTAGATAAGTTGCGTGGTGGTATGAGCATAACATCACTTGGCGGCGAGTATCACGTGAATGAGTCTACTATACGCACCATCCGAAAGAGTGAAGAAAAGATGCGTGCTATTTTCATTTAATATATTTTTATTTATGATATCTAAAAATCATGTTTATGATTTTATTATGTTCTTATTTCATATACAATATAGGTAGGACATAGGGAGGTCATTCTCCCTCCCCCCCAAACCCCCCTCATCCCCTTTATGCAACTTGGGACTAACCCCCACCCCCATTACCCCCACCCCCACTCCTCCATTATCCCCTCCCCTCCCCCATTACCCCCTGCCCCTCACTTTTTCATATATTTTTTATTGGTTGAAGAAAAAAAACCACAAAGTCATTTCTATCTCTTTTATTAAATATTGTACAGTATATTTGGTTTGGTAGGCCAAATTAGTGACCTCAACCATTTTTATTTATTTATTTATGGTAGTGAGCTGACACGTATATATATATATATATATATATATATATATATTAGGGTGTCCCAATTTTTTTTCTTAACACGACCTGACCACTCGTGTCATGCCCGGATGTGGTTTGGGCTACAGCATTGGCTGTGTGATTTTCAACTCGATCAGATGATATTTAGAGGTCCCGACGTTTGATGACATGTTTTTGGTTTACAGAATTGATCATTATGGCGTTGACAAGATCAAACATCAAGTTGTGGCTTTTTGAGAGGTCTCCGATAGCAGAGCTGGCTAAATCTCGATTACCAAGTAATATGGACGTGTTGCTCCTTTTCTTCTACCATCACCGCGACCAAAAGAAGACAGATTCCAACAGTGTCAAGGCTGTAATATCGGCTGTATTAGAAATCTGGGCTAGAGCCAACTCGAATCTGGCAACAACCTCCGTTCATGCCTCGACTAAACTGGAAGCTTTGGTTCAGAGGTATCGAAATTTGCATAAAAACAAGAACAAGACTGGAATGACTTACAATATGCAGCGGGATGTATTCTTGGCTGATATGGAGGATATTTTTGATGTCGCCGCTCAGACGTTCTGGATCGTGGAGATATCCCTCTTGAAGACAAGGAATTCCTCATTTCCCAAAAGGCAGATCGACATACGAGTTACATGGGAGGTGAAGATAGAAAATATAATGCAGCCACAATGAAAAGACAGGAAAGGGAAAGAGCTCTTGAGCGGGCACACCGGCGTCAAACGGAGGAGGCTCTAGCTGTAGGAGTCACAGAAGAGGCTACCGACAGCAGTTCTAGCACATCGTCAGCTGACAGTGGAAACGAAGCCGTCACTTGTGGACTTAAACCTTCGAAAGCTCCCAAACATGACAGACTAAAAGAAGTCTGAGTGATCTTGACCTGGCAGCAACTTGGGATCGCGAGGGCCTTTCTGTTCGACAGGCAACATCAGCGTTTGCTGCGACTGCAAAATCCCTAGCTCTCGGTCCTGACAGTGTTCCATCAAAGAGCACGGTTCACCGCTTCCGACAAAAGGCCCGTACAATGATAGGGACCAATGTTATTGGCCACCTCGAGCAGCTTCCACCTCGACTGCAGATCCACTGGGACACAAAGATACCACTGACATCGAACAGGAGGGTAAGTCAGTCGATCGGATTGCTGTTGTGGTGACTGGGGATGGTGTGGAAGAGCTATTAGGAGCACGGGAAATAATAGACGGCACAGGACAGCAAATGGCAAGCGCAGTCCATCAAGCGCTCACCTAGTCGGAATTGAGGACAAGATCATAGGCATGGTGTTTGACACGACGGCATCAAACACAGGGATAGTGCACGGTGCGTGCGCGCGTTTGGAAGCGGCATTGGGAAGATCTCTTTTATGGTTTGCTTGCCGTCATCACGTTCACGAAGTGATTCTCAAGGATGTCTTCGTCGTGTGCCTAGGAACACCACCAAGTCCTCAAATCCCACTTTTCAGGAGATTCAAGGAGGCCTGGCCATCAATGAACCACTGTCAGTTGGATGCATTTGACAAGGACGAGGTGCCTAAAGCCTTCATAAATGACAATGCTTGCCTTTCACAAATGCGACTTGAGGTAATAGACTATCTCCGCGATGCCCTAAGAAGTGGTAATCATCCTCGAGAGGATTATGAAGAACTTCTTCGACCGAGCCTCTTGTACCTCGGAGACGACGTAGGACGTTACAAGCTTCGGCCTACAGGGGCTTACCATCAGGCCAGATGGATGGCCAAAGCTATTTACTGCCTGAAAATAGCATTACTGCAGTCCCAGTTCTCCGAACTTCGTCTCCAAGAACTGCAAGGGGTTCGCCGTATGGCTCTCTTCGTGAGCCTTGTATACGTGCGTCACTGGCACGAGGCTCCCATCGCCATCAAATCTCCCAAAAATGACGTTAGGCTGTGCAATCTTCTTGTAGGTTACCCTGACAAGGACGTTGGAAACACAGCTTACCGGGCTGTGCTCCGTCATCTGTGGTATATCTCGGAGGACTTAATCTGTCTTGCACTGTTTGATGACAGAGTTGACGACAATGAAAAGCGTAACATGACGGCTAACCTGAAAAAGCGCCCTGGGAAAGGACTCAAACGGGTCCAAGGCAAGGGACTGCAAGTGGATGTCCGTTTAAGCCGTGGGTGACGAGTCGATCCACCACACTCTTCCAGTTTCTCCAAGTTGAGCCCACGTTCCTCACCAAAGACCCTGAAACATGGCCTACTGACGAAAACTACCGTCTGGCAAAGAGCCGAGCTGCAGAACTGATGGTGGTCAATGATGCAGCAGAGCGAGGCATCGCCCTCATTGAGAAACACACAAGCAAACCTCTGTGCCGTGATGAAGAAGACCTCCAGTTCCTCCTTCGAACTGTCCACTCACACCGACGGAATGTGAGCCGGAAGGGAACAAAAACGGATCTCATGAAACACGTGTTTAGTCAAAATGCATAAATGTGATGCTTTGAAATTGTTGTTTGTGTGTTAAGATTAAAATACATGTTTATTTTGTATAATCATCTTTGTGATGGAACTTTTGAGAGAAATATTTCAGTTAATTTGCCTTTCAGTTGAGAGGAGAAATAAAGTGTTCAAAGTTCGGGACCTTTAAATTTCCTTCGATCTCTCTGAAATTTTACAAGAAGACTTCTAATGGGAAACATCAAAAGAGCGCAACACGAGCGGATTTGTATCCCGAAAAACATTTGGCCCCTATCAGTTTGGGACACCCTAATATATATACAGTATATATATATATATATATATATATATATATATATATATATATATGTGTACAGGGCGTCCCAAAAAAATGTATACACACTTTAAATAATTATAAAGGCAGTGTTTATTAAAATACATTTCATTTTCAAAATGTAATAGAATCTACAGACATTATTTAATTGTTTTGTCAACGCCTGTTTTCAAACTGACGTCCGTTCTGGTCCAGGCACTGCTGATAACGCGAAGCAATGGAATCGCAAACATCACGAAACATTTCGTTTGGTATTTGTGTGCATTCTCGTTCAATGGCTGCTCTCAATTCAGCGACTGTTGCAGGTTTTATAGCGTAGACTTTGTCTTTTAAGTATCCCCATAAAAAAAAGTCTAGTGGTGTGAGGTCTGGTGAACGCGGAGGGTATTCTACGAAACCCCTTCGTCCAATCCACATCCACATCGTGCCAAGTACCACTCGCAATCAGTGGCGGTCCTAGCTTACATGACGCCCTGGGCGAACCTCACCTTCAGCGCCCCCCCCCCCCTGTTCGCCAACACACACACATTCGAATCCCCCCAAAATAAAGGACAGACATAACTCTTTCACAAAATAACTTTTTATTGGACTAATTGTTGGAACTTCAGAACCAAAACAAAGACTCAAATTTCTGAATTTTACAAATCCTTCATCACGTAAATAGAATAACTCACTTAAGAGAATGTAATTATGATACTATGAACAGGAAAAATACAAATTAAATTGCACAACTGCCATAAATAAACTAGAGAATCAAATTTCTAAATTGTACAAATGCTCTATCACATAAATAGAATAAGAAACTTAAGAGAGGGTAATTATTATGCTACACTTTGAACAAGAAACAAATAAATTGCACCACAGCACAACTGCCATCTAAAGCCTGACTCTTCTTACCTTCCTTGATGCAAAGTCATTGATCTTTTATTATTTATTTTATTTTATTTTTTATTTTTATTTATTTCTTTATTTATTCTTATTTTTATTTTTTTTGCAGGCGCTCATGCCGCCCCTCCACAAATGCCGCCCTGTGCGGCTGCCCATATTGCCCATATGAGGAACCGCCACTGCTCGCAATACTCCACTCTTCGGTCCGGATCATCTTCATTAATAGCATGGACTAATCTTGGAATGTAACTTTTCCATTGACAGCGCTTCAAAATGCGTTGGACAGACGATTCTGAAATTCCTATCTCACGACTCGCTTGCCGCACAGATTTTCTTGGACTTTGGTGATACGTTTCCAGTACTCTTTCTTGCTTTGTGGGGCTTGTCGATGTCCGTGGTCTTCCGGAACGCTTCTTGTGGACATTCTGAACAGTTCCATCGGCTTCAAACTTATCTCTAATTCGAGTGATGGTAAGTCGCGTTGGTGGATCTGTTTGAAACTCCCTCCTAAACTGTCTTTGCACTTCAACTGCGTTTTCACACTTCCAGTAGCATTTTAGAATGAATTTCCTTTGTTCAAAGCTTAGTCTGACTGCCATTATTAATTCTAATGGGTTTAACTTGGAAAGAAAGAAACATCAATTGAGCTATCAGCTGTTAAAGTGTGTATACATTTTTTTGGGACGCCCTGTATATATTATATATATATATATATATATATATATATATATATTATATATATATATATATATATAAAATTGGGTAGAATTGGGTAACATTTGCGAGTCGGCCAAATTAATTGTAAGTGATGTAGATGTATTAGGGGTAACCAGTGGTAATTTTATATACGTTAGTGATATGAGTGGTACCACCAGGTCGATTGATCATTGTCTCACTAGTAATAATCTAAAGGATCGAATTGTTAGAGTTCATATTCTGCATGATTTCCTTCTTTCTGATCATAAACCATTAGAACTATTCATTAATTTTACCAATCTATGCGCATCACGACATAACGAACTCAATAGGCAAGAATAATCGTGTCGATTGGTCTAATGTTAATATGGAACAGAGAATAGAATATAAAGAAAGAACAGGTCACCTCTAATAATTTAGAAATTTTGCATCTTGCCTGTAGCAATCCTTGCTCAAATGATTCTCACTGTAACTCATAGATACGTATTAGTAAGATAGTATTCCTGTTAAGAGAAGCAGGAAGCCCCCTGATTAACTCTTACAACTATCATACTAAGATTATTCCTGGCTGGAGTGATTTTATTGCCCCCCTGAAGAGGGAATCGAAAGACGCCTACGATTTGTGGTGCTTTCATGGTAGACCCAGATTAGGACCAGTATATATATGAATATGTGTAGGAGTAGGGGTCAGCATAAGACGATGTAAACAGGAAGAAGAGTTTATTCGAGCATCAAAAGCCTGTGAAGCTCACATAAATAACGATAATAAAATTTTTTGGAAATTTGTTAAGAATGAAACGGGTGTCAAAAGTGTCCTCCCTCCGACAATCGATGGGGTGTCGGGGGAGGATGAAATTGCAAAGCTATGGAAAAACCACTACTCAAACATTCTTAACAGTGTGAGTAGGGATAATCTTAAGATAGATTGCAGCGAAACGATTGTGGGAGGAACAAGGGAAAATAATTTGATATCAGTTCTTGAAGTAAAGAGGTTAATTAAAGAGTTAAAGACTGGTTCTGCGTCAGGGGTAGATGACCTATCGAATGAACACTTAAAATATGCCAATGACGTGGTATGTCTACATATATCATTGCTCTTATCAGCCGTGCTTGCTCATAGCTACATCCCTGCAGAGTTCATGAGGGTACATATCTTGCCCTTGGTCAAAAATAAGTTTGGAGACATTCTGTCCAGCAATAATTACAGGCCTATTGCTGTCGCTTCGTACTTCTCGAAACTACTAGAAAAGCTCTTGTTACTCCGATTAAATGATTACCTATGGACGTCTCCTAATCGGTTTGGTTTTAAAAGGTCCCACTCAACTGACCTGTGTATCAATGTACTTAAAGAAATAATATCTAAATACACTGACAGTAATTCAACTATTTATAGCTGTTTCCTAGATATAAGTAAGGCATATGATAGAGTGAACCACAATATTTTATTTAAAAAACTCGAAGACAGGAAGGTTCCCATCATCCCATATACATATTAAATTTATTGAAATTTTGGTATTCCCACTAATCTTTTACCGTTAGGTGGGGCAATGTACTATCCGAATATTTTGGTTCCTCTTGTGGTAGGGCGGGTCGTACTCAGGTGACAACATGAATCTGAAGGAAATCCTACCATCAGGGGTGTCTAAATTATGTGTTTTTACATGGGGAATTCAAATATGAGCTTATTTTTTGGATAGGATAACTCTAACCTACATCATTTTGTATTTCTAAATTGCCAATTTTACCCTTTTGAACCCCTTTATAATATATTAAAAGATATAAGGTAAATCATTTATATTGACAAGGCCAAATCAACTTTACATATATTTATTAATAGGTGAACTGCATGTATATCACTGGATATAATTACAAAGATCATTCTCCTGACATCTTGAACTTTGCCAGGTTGCACAAATCCTGCTTTGACTCAGACTTGGACATCAGCTTCCTGCTGGTCTCCTGAGCCCTGATCCCTCCATCCCTCTTTTCCTGTGAGAAGTACTTAGCAGAAGCCTCAGTCACCATTTTAACAACCCTCTCAATGCTTTGTGTGTGGCAAGGCCAGTTGCGCACCTCCATGGGGGTGTTGATGAAGTTTTTCACCTCTGAGGTGCTTAGAGAGCAGGTGAGAGGTGGCTCTGACACACCTTCTGACCAGCTGATCAAGTCACCGATGCTGGAAGCATCACAATTGATGTCAGGTGTCCTTCTGCTCCTAACAGAGGAGTCCCCAGCTGAGTGTCCGGGTCCCCCTCTCCCCTGATGGCCAGGATTCTCTCCACCCCTTCAATCCTCTCCTTCTGATCCTCAGAGCAGAGTAGTGTTTGGAGGATGACTTCACTGTGGGCATACCAAGCAGATCTTCTCACAGTTGGCATCACAATATCCAGCACCTCCTTTCTCTGGGACTTGAGGCAGTCCAGCTGAAAGAGGATGTGCCTAGGCCCTTCGATCTAGGAGTGCTTGACCTTCACGTTGAACCAACATGGGTAATACACTCCAATGATGAATTCCACAATGAATTGCAGAATCTTCAGGTTCTTTCCTTTAAGCCCGTGCTTTGACACCCAGAGCCTGAGAAGTCTGTTCGCTGTGGTGAGCCAGCGGCTGTGGTTTACTGGTCCTATCTCTAACAGAGCCAGCCCTGCAGGAAGTACTCCATCCCTGACTGCACAGACAATTTTATAGCCATAGTATTGATCAGCTGAGAGATCTTGAATGACCTTGTCAGGAAGCTTGATCAGTGGAGGGCCAACAGAGATTCGGGTGAAGTTTGGATTGATATCAAAGTCTGTAGCAGAATCAAGGAGCTTTCCTATTGGCCCGGATAATTTTTTGTCGGACAGAGTAGGGCCACCAAGGTCAACAATGAGATGGCGCAGGGGAAGTTCAACAGTGTGCAGGTTGCACACCAACCAGACCAGCTTTCTCCCCAGGTGCAGCTCCAGCTTCCGCATTACTCCAGCTTTCACACCAGTGTTGACATTTGTTGAGTCTCCTCCAATGGCCAACAAGGTCTTATCATAACCCCTCTCTTTCAGCCAGGCAAACAGGACCTTAGCAATCTTCTCCGCATGTGACTCCTCTTTAGTTGCTTTCTCTGGGGTAAAGTGGAACAGATAGTAGCTGCCAGGCTCACTAACAACACTATAGTGTTCTTCCTTGATCTTTGCGGGAAAAGATTGGTCACTGCCCTCAGCTTCCATCATCACATTGGTCAGGTCAATCCGCCCATCAAAGAGGATGCAAGAGATCCCCCCCTCCTCCCTGCACTTCTTCTCGAACTGTTCCCCAGCTCTCTCATCAACTTCTCCTGTGCTCTCTTGACCTTGCTCTTATCAATCACTTTACTTGTATTGTCTTCTGTGATGATTCCTGCGTCAATCAGAGCTGCTGTTGCTATCGCTGCAGTTGGCCTCAGCCCTATGCCATACCTTACACTAGCAAGGGCAATGTTTTGAATCTCATAGTTTTTCTGTACCTTTGCCGAAGCTGCTGGCTCAGGGTCAGTTTGAGGGAAGAGCTCAACTTCAGGAACAAACTCATCTTCATCATCACTTCTCTCCAATTCCAAATCCTCATCACCATCTGCCAAAAATCTCTCAACATCCTTCCTGGCTGCCTTCTCTGCTACTGCAGCACTTTCCTCCTTGCTCCTTCTCCTTTTCTCTGCCTTCCTTTCCATCCACTGCCTTTTCAATGTCCTCACCTGTCTCTTGTGCTCTGGTAGATCAGGACCCCCTATTTGGTGGGGTCCCTTACTTCCAACCTTCTCTTTCTGTCCCTTGATGTAGGCAAGATCTTTCACAGGAATCTTTTTCTCTCTGCTGCAGGAACAGTTAATGTGGGCTTGGATAACACAGCCCTCACAGCCCTCATATACCAAACTGTATGATAATTACAATTAAGTGGAATGGCACACCTTTTTATTTGAGTATTTAAATATTATTATTATGATATGAATTACTTTATATGTGTTTATATGAATTAGTTAGAACAATGCTCTATGAGAGAGAACGTGAGCAGCCATGATAGAAAACGTGAGAAGACATATTCTGGGGTAACTACAATAGTAAAATAATCAACAATTTAATAATAATCAACTGCAAAATGATGTAGGTTAGGGTTATCAGAATTAAATATTTTCTTCAGAATTGTGTTCTATACACCAAAATATGTCATTTGAACACCCCTCTCCATTGATTTAAAAAAAATGCATAGTATGACCCGCCCTACGAGTCTTGTGGGGTGGAACAAGGCTTCCTGCTCTCTCCTATGCTGTTTAATGTGTATATTGACGGATTAATTGCTTCACTTAATGAGGCAACAGTGGGATGTTGTGTAGATAACACAAGGATAAATAACTTAGCTTATGCCGATGATATGGTGTTAAATGTTAATAAGTCCCTCTGTTAAAGGTCTGGATCGGCTATTAAAAGTCTGCGAAGTGTATTCGCAGAAACATGATATTCTTTTTAATGTTACAAAAACTAAGGTTATGCAGTTTCATCCTAAAAGCTGTAATCAGCCAGCTGATATTAAGTTTAAAATGAGAGGAAGTACAAGAGTTTAAGGATTTGGATCAAACTATCACCAGCTCCTTGAGTGATGACTCAGATATAAGAAAATCTTGAAGCCTTTGTGCTAAAGCGAATATGACTATATAAGGAACTTCCGGTTCTGTACAAGTGAAGCTAAAGACACTCTCTTTCGTACTTTCTGCAGTAACATATACAGACAGCAACTCTTGGTTAATTATAAAAAAGGTTTTGGCAGAACCCTAAATTTGCTGTACAACAGGTCTTTTAGACTTTTCCATAAATTACCCCCCCGAGATACTCAACTTCGCAAATGTTTGCTACCCGCAATGTACCGAGCTTCCCGGAGGTAACAAGACGTGCTCAATACAGTCTCATGCAAAGAATTAAAAAATCAACCAACCCGATTATCGAAGCTATCCATGAGTCCTGCCGTTTATCCTCTAAGCCAGTGTTTTTCACTAAGTTTTTTAAGGGAGCCACTTCTTCAGAACATACACACTGAGAGAGCCGCACGCACACACACACACACACACACATATATATATATATATATATATATATATATATATATTAGTGGTGGACCGGGTATTCGCATCCGCATAATTTTTAACATCCGCATCCGCACTTCTGACTGCGGATGTTATGCGGATATTACCACTAATAAATTATGCAATTTACAATTAAATTAGCTTATAAAGTAGCTTATAAGGCCCAGTCATGCACATTTCATGTAAAGTATTAATTATTAATGAATGAACAAACAAATATATAAACCTCAAAATATAAATACCTGGTAACACAGAAAATTGAATGAAACTTGTTTCATTGAATTTTCTGTGGCTGAAACTCTTGAGAAAGTTATTTTTTTTATCATAATGAAAACATTAATATTAATTCTTATGCATTGCCTGCCATAATAGTAATATCACGAAATTTCAAAGAATAAAAAAAGTTATTGAAATGGAAGGAAAGCATTTCGAACAATTTTTTTAATTACTTCAGGTAAATTTTACGCTAAAAATTATTTTTATAAAAAAATATTAAAAAGGTTTAATAATTTTTGCATGTTAAGTAGAAAAATCATACTCTTTCGTTAAATGTTGAGAGAATTTGAATTATTTGATATTTTAGTCTGAAAACTTGTTTGCATATAGATAAATACATATGTTTTATTGTGTAGAAGTTTTATTAATATTAAATGAAAAATGTTGATTTTATAGCCTTTTTAAAATGTACCCTTTTTTTTATGGCACACCCGTTACGTATATATCGGTGATGCAGTCCAGACCACCATAGCTGAGGCCGGGCCGAGACCGAGACCGAGACCATATGCAATGTTTGCACGTATTCAATACTGTGTAATGCCAAATTCGTAAGCTCTGTATTTCACATTCAGGAATAAAGATTCTAAAGAGGTTATCAAGTGACAATTGCAAAATTTACTCAATTTATTCACAAATTCATAGTTTGTACAATTTTTCAAAGTTAATTGCCTATTTAAAACAAGATAAATGTTCGTTGCACTTCAGGAACATAATAGTAATGTAGTCGACACCACCATGACCGAGACTGAGACCGAGACCGAGACCAAGATCAGAAAAAAGGTCACCGGTCTCGAGTCCTCCATCACTGATATACGAGTGTGTGTATATATAACTATTGTATTTGAAATACATTTTTTTTTAGTATTTCAATAAATATTGAACTACTTTTCATGCGTATTTATTTATAATGTTATAATGTTTCAGACCAACAAAGACCCTAGGATCCACTCATGGCTGGTCTACCTAACTGTGTATTTGTTAATACACATTCATCAAATACTGTACATTTTAAATATTTTCAAGGGGGAAAACATCAACTTGCCTTCATCAGCCCAAGTGGAGCGACAAGACTGTCCGATAAGTTATTCGACAATCTGGTGCTCATCAGCTGGATTTTATGGAGGAGTGACTTGGTTTCCGCTCGCTTCCTGCTCTTGTAGCCAGCCACACATAGCTGGTCAGGGACTTTGCACGAAAACCTGTTCAACTGGTTCTTGAAATTATTCAAGTTGGTGTGCTGGAGATTACTACACACACACACACACGTGTGTGTGTATATATTAGTGATGTAGGTCACATCCGCATCCGCGGAACATCCGCACATTTTCTCGCATCCGCACTTTGGACTGCGGATGTCGTGCGGATGTGGACCGTTGAGATAAAACGTCATTAATAAGCGGAAATTATCAAATTCTACTATATTAATAGAACTAGTTCATTGTGCGCAAAAGTTGCAAGCGACAAGACGAGAGGCTGTTCTTGTATGAAGTTACTCTCTTGCAACCTACTTAGATCCACGTTACAAAGCTAAGTTATTTTCACCTAGTACATTAGAACGAGTTAAATCATCACTTGGCAAAGCAGTTGAAGAGCTTCAATCTCTTGAATCTGTCGCTTCGCCACCCACCAAAAGAATACAAGTTTCAGTGACAGAACCAACACCTTCAACAAGCAAATCTATCACAGAATCTGTCTCTCAGTTTCTTGAGTCAAGCAGCAATGACGAGACCTACGCGATGTCAAAAGATGTAGTAAAAATGATCGAGAGCTATCACCAAGAAAAACGCCTGGCTGCATGTGACAATCCTATTAGTTGGTGGAAAAATACGCAGAATATCTATCCATACTTGAGTAAACTTGCGAGGAAACATTTAGCCTGTCCTCCAACAAACGTACCAAGCGAGAGATTATTTAGCAGTGCTGGATTAATATATGATGAAAAGAGAAACAGACTGGCAGCAGAAAAGGCAGAAAAATTAATGTTCCTTAAGCATAACCTTCCTATAATTAAGTTTGAACATTAAACGATGAACATCTTAGTTTACTTTATTTTAATTACTCATTTATAAATATGCCTAATAAAACTTTAAACTTAATATAAATAGTTATCAAGCTAATTAAAGATCTCTTTCTATAAGGGTGGAGGTTGGGGAAAGAGGTCGGTGGGGTGCATTTGAGTTGGGTTCACGTCCCGCATCCTGGTAACACAATTATGGTTTCTAATTGTGGCTGAAACTCAACAAAATATAACGAATTTATTTGCAGACGAATTCACTAATTGATTTCTATATTAGTTAGATGCTTGATATTATTTTATGTTCAGAGAAAAGTACAGCAATTATTGTACAATTAATCAATTATACTACATTATAGCTACAGCTCTCTCTATATAATAACTTATTATATACGTTAAACACAACAAATCTCGAATATATCCTAAAAAATAACGAAAATGTAGACATCCGCATCCGCATCCGCGGATGTTGAAATCAAACATCCTCATCCGCATCCGCATCCGCGGATGTGAAAAAAATGACATCCGCTACATCACTAGTATATATATATATATATATATATATATATATATATATATCAGTGGCGTGTCCAAGGGGGGGGGCAGTTGACGATTGAATTCCAGTTGACAATTGAATTGTCAATTCAATACTTATTAAAGTAAGTTTTAATTGTTCTTCAAATGTTTAAATAAAAAAGTTTGTCAGAAAATGAGTGTGAATCTCAGCCTTCAGCTACCGTACTTAGTTATATGCTTCAGATGTCACCAGAAAGCGTTTCTGAGAAATGTACTTCCAAAATTTTCTCCAGCCCGGGAGGGGGACACCCACTTCCACATCCTTCCCCACTTGACGGCTACGCCGTTGGGTTGAGGCCCTCTCCCCCATATCTTAATTTCTGTACCCGCCCCTGATATATAACGGGTGCACTCACTCACGTCTTGGCAACTCGGGTGTCACGCTGATTGGTTAACGATAATAATAGCAGTGGTGTATCTTGAAGTTAGATCCACTATAACATTAACAGGTAGGTCCAAAGTTATGGAAACCATTCGCAGCAAACGATGAAACGTGTAATGAAGAAAGGGCGCATGTGTGACCTAATATAAATCCTTTACCAAGGAGGTCAATGACCATACAGATCTTTTGGCAAGTGTATCTACTGTATGTAGAATTGATCTGCATGGAAGTGGCAGTGTGATGGTGTGGGTATGTTTCTCATGGTCTGCGTGACTGAGTTAGAGTCATCAGCGTTTGTGAGGATTACAGTTAATGACTTTCATGGCGTACTGTGACATTTACAACAACGGTGCAGTGCCAGAATTGAATTTTATTATGAGTCTTTACTTATGCAAACATGACAATGACCCTTGTGACAAACCCATAGGTTTGAGCAGAATAACACTAACAACATGCCATGGGACTGCTCAGAACTCTTATTTCAATTTAACAGAACACCTCTGGGATGAACTAGAGCTGCGCAAGAGAAATAAACCACAAAGACAAACTACTTTCGCCAAAACTGGGAACTGAACTGCAGGAGGAATGGCGCATTATTCTTCATGAAACCAGTGGTGTATTCGAGGGTATATGTCGTAAACTTAATTCTGTTATTAATTTTGAGCGTATATGTAAATTAAAGTATCAAATTGCAATTAGTACACGCATTCATGTTTCTACATTTAGTTAATATTATACCACGTGGTAACAATTAACAACACGCGGAGTGCGGTCTCATTGTACAGTATATATACCGAAAACCGGGGTGACTTCGGACACAGGTTGACTTCGTACAAAATCTGAGTAAAAAGTTGTACTATTAAATAGCTCCTAAATGAAATAAGTAAACAAAACTCTCTCCGCATCAGAACATTCCCCTCGTATTTCTTATTCTTATTATTTCATTTAGGAGCTATTTAATAGTAAAACATTTTACTCAGATTTTGCCTAAAGTGTTCGAAGTCACCCCAATTTACGATACTCATTAGGGAAACCATTTATCCATACGTGCCTACTGTAGTACATTATTGCTTAAGTACTTTTATTATGGTATATTATTAAAGGAATATAAATAAAACCTATACTGACTCGCTTTCTAATTTTACTGTAGGCTCGTTTATAACCAATAAGAATAACAACGAGTATTAACTAATTTTATCTGTTGGTTGGTATGTAGAGCAAATTTTTGTTAGCTTAAAATTTCCTTTGGTAAATTGTGTGGTGTAAGTTGCCAGAAATTCCGCAGATTGATTATTCTTTCTATTTTTTCTATTCTAAAGTACCATAAAACTACAGCAACAACCAAATAATGCTAAAAGGTTAAAACACCAAGACCAATATGCAAATATCGTTACTACTAAAGAAGCTGAGAGTGTAACTTCATCAAATGAACATGCAGCTGCAGCTGGTAATCCTAAAACTACAAACAACAATGACGAGCCAAAAGTATGGAACGAAAATCAACAAAAGAGATTTGCATCAAATTACAACGTTGTTAACTGCAAAGAACAAATTAATTGGTGGCTTGATATGCAAAGCCACCAAGTCTCTCAGACCCAAAGAAAGAGGTATTTATCCAGCAAATGAGTGGATAAATTGTGAAGTTGGAGCAACGGGACATGGGGTAAGAGAGAAGTAGTTGACTATATTGCGTAATAAAATAAAGAAATACATGGAATTCAACTGTGCATCAACTAAAAAAATTTTGGAAGACTTTGTTCATGGTAGTTGAATGGAGGAAGAAACTAAAAAACTAAACACAGTTTCCGAACTGCATATGTATTATCTTGCAAAGAAAAATCATCCCTTCACTAACTACGAAGACCTCGTCGAATTAGAACAGTGCAACGGAGTTGACATGGAAGCTATTTTGTATTCTCGTCTTGATGAAACTAATATAACTGTGTTGCGAAAAGGAGATGGAACAAATATGATTGAATTGTGTCATGTAAAGGGAATATGGCAGTGTTGATTGACGAATCTACCGCCACAGGTAAAAAACCTGTGTGCACTGTTCACATCAAAACTGATCCTGGTAACGATGAACCTAGTTTTTTATGTTATTGGAACGTGTGGAATTGCTTCTTAATTCATTTGCAGAAAACGTTTACTGAATAAAGTTGCATACATTCGAACGGGAATAATGACAGCATGAATAATTTCGATGGTGACCTAGAAGAAATTTCTTTTATTTCAGCGCAACAATCCATATAATGCCAAAGTTATCAAAAGATATTACTGTATACCAGTGGTTCTTAAACTGGGGGGGGGTGCATGAATATTTCATGGGGGGCGCGGGGGGTCAGTGAACAATCGCCGGTATTGTAAGTGAAAAGAGCCAGGACCATCGATCCCATTAATCATGAGTACTTGATTGTGTTACTTCTGTAAATGTTCTTAGAATTGTGTTGCGCAACAGCTATCTATACAGTATAATACATATATCATATGAAATAACATTGTAAAGTTAGTCAATGCACTTGAACATCAGAAGGACGATGGGTCACAAGTCAACTCGTAGGGGAGCACCGGGCAAAAAAGTTTAAGAACCAGTGTTGTATACGAAATCTATTAATCTATTCACCTATTTTTTTTTAGTAAATATTCTATGACAAAAGACGTGAACTTCATACGTCTGGCATCACACAAACGCGTCTTTGATGTAGTGTTTAGCCTAAAATAATTTTTCATATTGGACACCAAACGAAATTACATGAAGAGGCAAGCTATGGATTCAGTTCCAATAAATATTCATCTTTATGTCCATAAATATTCAAATAAAGAAAGCAAAGAGCGGGAGCAGTTATATAACCCTTTCATATATCAAAAATTTCTCTTATAAAGCTCAGCGATAACTCAAAAGCCATCACGCAACATCTTTTGAATGTTTTAAGAAGACAGCGATATTCAAAAGATCCGCGATACATTTTATAGGATAATGAAATATACAGAAAAGATTTATGAGTACGCGCGATGTCCGATTATGTATCCATATAATGCAGCTGTACTGGGTGGCTGTCACACACACACACACACACACACACACATTATATTATATATATATATATATATATAATGATAACAGAACGTCCGCTACGACCTGCGCAGAAAGAGTCCCCTGAGAAACAACCTATGGGCAACTGAAAAGAGCGGGTGTGTCACTGAAACCTTCCTTGGTTCTCCCATTATCATTCCAAATATAATTATTTATATATATATATACAGGCCCGGGCCGGATTTTGGGGGGCCCAGGGGGCCATGGCTTCCCCCTGACGTTTCGGTACCTTTATCACTACAAGCCGAATTACAATGCTGGGAAGCAAAGTGGACCTTGGACACTTCCAAAACCACGTTTAGTTGTGGAAACACTGAAGCACACGCCGGCCACTTTGTTCCCAAATGTCACAGCGATGTTGAGTCTTCTTGCTACCATACCAGTTACATCTTGTTTGTGCGAGCGTTCATTCAGTCACGCACATTCAAGACCTATATGAGATCAACAATGGGCAAAAATAGAGTAACTGATTTAGCTCTATTAAAACGCATCAACGTCGTATGGAGCTGGTTGATGTTCTTCAGGATTAGATTGAGTGAGTGAGTGAGGGTGACTAGCCGTTACGTCGTCTAGCATTGGTCGTTAGTTGTATCTGGGAGGACAGAAAATACTGTATCTGGAGACTGGTCGGCATTACCGAGTTTGCGTCACCGGGTTGGTTTTTATGGACACGTGTCATGAAGGTGACAAATTCCTTAGTTGTTTCTAGTTCTTCAGCGCTGCTTTCTCCATTATATAATATTTATTGACAAAATATTATATAGTATAATATTTATAATATTATATTATACAATATATATAATATATTATATTGTATAATATAAAATACTTACTGACTAAATAAAACATTTATAGTGCCAACATGTTCAGATTCTATATAAATATGACTGTGCGGCGTACTGCAAATGACATTTTCAATATTAACATTTATATTGTTTACTTTTCTATTAATATTTTTCTTAATTATTAATTAGAGGAAAATTGAAATTATATATATATATATATATATATATACTAAATTTGTTGTGAATGTGGGTTTGAATGGAAACGAAGAAGAAGAGCGTGGAAAGATATTTACTTTTATTTTAATATAATTCACATTCAATTATTTTTATTTGTTCCAAAGAAAATTAAATATACAATATTATTGTCTTAAAGGTATAAAATTTTAATTATTATATTTAAATATTATATTATTTTAAATATTGTTATATATTTAAATATTATATTATTTAGGTCGAAATACGAGTTTTCTAAATTTAAAAAAAAATTTGTAATTCATTTTGATGCGCCAATTCGCCAACTCGGTAGCGCAAGCTCGCAAAACCAAAAATCCACTCAATCTCCTGTACTCCAGATGTTTCTGTCCCTCCCAGATTGTATATGAAAATGAAAATGTTTATTGGCAGACTAGTCCATATGACAAATATTACACTGGTATGCATATGAAATTTTTTTGTCTGCTGTGAGGGTTTTTTCAACTCATATTATATAATTCGACCATGCTGAATTCGAAAATGACATTGGTTTTCCTCAATCAGGTCAGGTTTTTTCTCTATTGGCCATTTATTATAAGTCCAATTTTATCCCCAAATTTATTGATTTTTTTAGCTTAAACACTGTAGATACGAGTAATATTATAAGAACACTCGTGAAAAATGAAAACATTGTGTGAATAAATACTTTTATTCATACAATGAATATGGAAAAAAGTTTATTGAGGAAGGAATGAAGTTTTTTGGCTTTCCGTCTGTGTTTTTCTTCGGGCACGTCTCGCTTCAAACACCAGCAATAGTCCGCCAGCATATTGATATCCCAGTTTCCCTGGTACCTCTCTTCCATTTTGATATCTTGGTGAAATCGTTCACCCTGTTCTCACTATAATCCCCGTAATTTTCAGGAAAATAGTCCAAGTGGGACCACAAAAAGTGCATTTTTATGGACATGCGCGACCCATGAGCTTTGAAAGCTTCCATTAAGTTTCGACAACGGACTCGTATTCTGGACTTCTACGCTTGCCAAGAAAATCAGTGACAACTGATTTGAATGCCTGCCAGGCATTCTTCTCAGTTGGAGTCATTGCGTTTTAGAACTGAGTATCCTTGATCAAAGTTCGAATTTGAGGACCATCAAAAACCCCAGCATTTAGTTTAGCATCAGATATATGAGGAAATTTACTCTCGAGATATCGGAATACTGAACCCTCCTTATTCATTGATTTGATGAAATTTTTCATCAAGCCCAGCTTAATATGAAGTGGTGGGAGCAAATTTTTTGTTGGTGGTACAAGGGGCACTGAAACGACATTATGCGACCAGGTTCAAAATTCTCTCTGGATGCCCATTCACGCTGTGCATAGTGCTTCTCATCTCGGCTATCTCATTTGCAGAGGAAACATGGGTATTTTCGTGTATATTGCATTCCCAATACAAATGCCACAATCTGAAAAAAATGAAAATATTTAAAGAATTTAGAGAATTTGTTCTATCAGATAAAAAAATCTATGCATTGGACTGTATCACTTCTGTGGGGAAGTTAAGTGTTCTTATACGCTCTCAAATAACCTTTGGAAAAACAACATAGTCAATAGCAATAGTTTACTTATGATATTAGTATTACTTTCAAATCTCCACAGATCCTCCAGTTATGTTGGTCGTACACGAGAGCATCCAGTAAAATTTTCATGTTATCGTAGCTCTCAGTAAGTTGTACGGAATGTGCTACAGGGACTGATGCAACCCTATTCCCAATGTTGAGAAGTACTGCTTTCAAACTTCGTTTAGACGAGTCTATAAATAGCCTCCATTCTGATGCGTTATATGGCAGGCCCAAGGATTCGATTAGCCCCTCAACATTGCAGCAGTACACTAAGGAAGAGGTATTTTCGTGCACTGCAAAAAACTTGCGGAATTCTTCCTCTCGTTTCCTATACCAGGAGAATGTTGTTCCCGGAGCCAGCAAGTTGTCCTCTCGAAGTCGTGAGCCCAAGATCTCGGCAGCTAATTTGGAAAGTCCTAAATCCCTGGTAAGATCATTAAGTTTGGCCTGGTTGAGAGGCCTCGGCTCATTTGAAGCGGTATTTTGAGGTATATACGACTGGGACTGGTCATTGGCATTGGTCATTGATTCATCATCAGAATCATCGAAGTCCAGGGTTTGAGGTGGGTCGGGTATTGGAATTCCAGGACCATGGGGTACAGGTCTCATAGCAGAAGGAATGTCAGGGTATACAACAATGTGTTTATTCTTCTTGTTAACTCCTGAAAATAGAAACACAGAAACATGGATATAAAACTTGCATATGAAATAGAAGAAGCATTTAGACAGTGGCGGCTCGTGAGGGAAGGCTGCGGTCTGTAAGATATGAAATAGGTCGATGGAGTCTGTATATTTTCCTTCTTTTTCATTCATATTGTCCCTTCGGGGACAATATGAATGAAAAAGAAAGAAAATATACAATCATTGTATATGTAAATGTAACTTGTATAACAATATGTATGTGTAACTGTATTTTCTATAACAATATGTATATGTAAATGTATGATTACCATTATGGTGAATATTATGCTATATATGGTGAATATTACATTATGGTGAATATTATGTCAAGTTTCATACGAGGATTTCAAAATATTTAAGAAAATAAATTTATAAGCCCACCTTGGAGGTTTGTCATGCAGAAATAGCAATCTGTCACGTGATCCTTTCCTTCTCTCCAAATCATGGGAATTCCAAAAGGCAAAGATTTCGCTCTGCCCTTGCTCCATCTTCTCAAATTTTCAATGCACGTCTTGCAGCACATATGAGGGGCGAAATTTTTGTCCTGGTCCCCTAACTTAATTCCAAAGTATGCTCTATACATTGTCTTCACAAATTTAGTGATTTGGGACTGGTTATTTGGCATGGTAACCGTCCCACATATGTAGCAGAATCTATTGGGATCATTTTTACACGCTCTATTCATTATGAAATATTTTATCTATATGCCTGAAAAGTAAAAAAAGATATTATACAAGTGAAACAAGTGATGATAGATGTTACTGTTCCAATTCCGCTTTGACAAAATCACGAAAAATTCTATTTTACTTATGAGGCCATAGCTGGATAACCTGAGCTGATTGAGAAAAACGGATTGCAGATTCGAAATCAGCAGGAAAAACTATAAGAATCACTTACAAAACCCTTGACAGCAAAATTGATGCATACCAGTGTTATTAATACAATGACAGTTCATATACTAAGGATAGAAATATATACAATTGATTAGAAATAATACTGCACTGTCGAAGTTAAGTGGAGCTACAGACAGACGTTTTCGTACCAAGAAGTCCATAGCTTAGAGGATAAATGGCAGGACTCATGGATAGCTTGGATGATCGGGTTGGTTGATTTTTTAATTCTTTGCATTAGACTGTCTTGAGCACGTCTTGTTACCTCCGGGAAGCTCGGGACATTGCGGGTAGCAAACATTTGCGAAGCTGAGCATCTCGGGGGTAATTTATGTAAGAAGGGCCGCCGCTTCCATTAGGCGAGGTTAGTAAATGCTAAGGGCGCCAAAGATCTGGGGGGCGCCAGCGCCTCCCGCCCTGTGCACGTCTGATAGTATTATGTAAGAACAACATGAAAAAAATAATGAAGGAATGAGAAGCATAGACAAATGATGAAAGGTTGTACGACGTATGTACACCAGTTTAGCTTGACTGATATTTACATAATTAACTTATTCATCTTATTGGGTCATTATAGAACTTTCACTATCACGACCTTTAACCCTTTAAGGACGGGAGTCGTAAATAAGCGATTTAAAAATGTTGCGCGCACAGACGGGAGTCGTCAATAAGCGACTCGGCCTATTTACGGCTTAATATGAGTTCCGGGAGTCGTCAATAAGCGAATAACTGTTTTTATGTGACATATGCCCTTCTTGCTTGGAAAAAACAGTAGATATGTCCTTTTTGCACGCATATTTTAGCACTTTTGAGCGTTCTGATTTGTTACTACATATGCCTCGCTTTACTCGCTGTTTTGATTGGTCATGACACTTTCTTGAACTGTGAAATGATTTTATAATTTTATAATAAATGTATGTATTAGCAAATTAAAATAGATCAGTGTAAGGCAAATAGTTTCTTCAATATGGTACCTTGATTACTTTGTGGGCAAACCCAATCGTGAAGTGGGAGGCGGGTGGGGGCGCCAGCTGCAGTCCTGCTAAGGGCGCCAAATAGGCTGGCGCCGGACCTGTATGTAAGAGTCTAAAAGACCTGTTGTACAGCAAATTTAGGGTTCTGCCAGAACCTTTTTCATAATTCACCCAGAGTTGCTGACCGTATATATTACTGCAGAAAGTACGAAAGAGAGTGTCTTTAGCTTCACTTGTACAGAAACGAAAGTTCCTTATGGTCATATTCACTTTAGCACACAGGCTTCGAGATTGTTTTCTTATATCCGAGTCATCACTCAAGGAGCTGGTAATAGTTTGACCCAAATACTTAAACTCTTGTACTTATTTTAAACCTTATATCAGCTGGCTGATTACGGCTTTTAGGATGAAATTGCATAACCTTAGTTTTTGTAACGTTGAAAAGAATATCATGTTTCTGCGAATACACTTCGCAGACGTTTAGTAGCCGATCCAGACCTTTAACAGAGGGACTTATTAACACCATATCATCGGCATAAACTAAGTTATTTATCCTTGTGTTATCTATACAACATCCCACTGTTGCCTCATTAAGTGAAGCAATTAATCCGTCAATATACACATTAAACAGCATAGGGGAGAGCAAGGAGCCTTGTCTCACCCCGCAAGAGGAGCCAAAACACTCGGATAGTACAGTGCCCCACCTAACAGTAAAAGATTGGTGGGAATACCAAAATTTCAATAAATTTAATATGTACATGGGAAACTTCCTGTCTTCTAGTTTTGCAAATAAAATATTGTGGTTCACCCTATCATATGCCTTACTTATATCAAGGAAACAGCTATAAATGGTTGAATTACTGTCAATGTATTTAGATATTGTTTCTTTAAGTACATACATACACAGGTCAGTTGAGTGGGACCTTTTAAAGCCAAACTGATTAGATGTCCATAGGAAATCATTTAATCGGAGTAACAAGAGTTTTTCCAGTAGTTTCGAGAAGCAGGAAGCGACAGCAATAGGCCTGTAATTATTGCTGGACAGAATGTCTCCAAACTTATTTTTGACCAGGGGCAAGATATATACCCTCATGAACTCTGCAGGGATATAGCTATGAGCAAGCATGGCTGATAGGAGCAATGATATATGCAGACATACTACGTCATTTGCATATTTTAAGTGCTCATTCGATAAGTCATCTACCCCTGACGCAGAACCAGTCTTTAACTCTTTAATTAACCTCTTTACTTCAGAAAATGATATAAAAATATTTTCCCTTGTCCCTCCCACAATCGTTTCGCTGCAATCTATCTTAAGATTATCCCTACTCACACTGTTAAGAATGTTAGAGTAGTGGTTTTTCCACAGCTTTGCAATTTCATCCTCCCGCGACACCCCATCGATTGTCGGAGGGAGGACATTTTTGACACCAGTTTGATTCTTAACAAATTTCCAAACTTTGTTATTATCGTCATTTATGCGAGCTTCACAGGCTTTTGATGCTCGAATAGACTCTTCTTCCTGTTTACATCGCCTTATGGCCGCCTTATACTGACCCCGACTTCTACACATATTCATGTATACTGGTCCTAATCTGGGTCTACCATGAAAGCACTACAAATCATAGGCGTCTTTCGATTCCCTCTTCAGGGGGGCAATAAAATCATTCCATCCAGGAATAACCTTAGTATGATAGTTGTAAGATTTAGTCAGGGGGCTTCCTGCTTCTCTTAACAGGGATATTATCTTACTATAATACCTATCTATGAGTTTACAGTGAGAATCATTTGAGCAAGGATTATTACAGGCAAGGTGCAAAATTTCTAAATTATTAAAGAAGTGACATGTTCTGTCTTTGTATTTTATTCTCTGCTGCATATTAACATTGGACCAATATATAAGGTAGCGATGGCACAAAATTTAATTTCGGTGTAAATAATTAATTTTTACTGTAAATTTATCTTGAATTTTATTTATATATTCTTAAAGTTGTAATTGTGACACAAACAGCTGTGGATATTATTTGCTTGTATCTTGTTTATTAAATTCGCAAATATTTTGCTGTTTGTAATCGATTTGGTAAATACGCGACATTCTTAGAGATGTACCTGTCTGCAAAGTACAGTACTGTACCTATATGTGAATGTACCTCGCACTTGTTTGGTGTGATTTAGTTCTAGCCTTTAGGTATATGCAGTGCTGTGCTCGTTACTTTATAAATGTAATGCCGTTACCGTTACCGTTACTACAGTCTAAATGTAACGCCGTTATCGTTAGTTACCATTTTTAAAAAGTAACGAGTAACGGCACCGTTACTCTTTACCTTTACTTTTAATGAAATGTAAATATATTATATATGCATAGGTATATTATAATTTATATATACATAAAATATTATATTATATAAACATTCGCTTGTGCGAGTATGTGTTGGTTTGCATCCACTGGTTAATGCATAGGCTATGAAGTCTATGCATGCTTCATTGCGTTGTTATGACTTACAAGGCATAATATTTTCAAAAAAAGTTAAATAAAATTACTGCAAGATTTATTACTAGGAATTGCAACATAACAGAGGATGTAGCATACTATTGATACTAATTTACACTGCGTTCGCACTTATTAAGCAGATTACATTTTCTCCAATGTTTTCAAAAGTGTTTCCCCGATTTCAATGAAATTTGTAGCAAATAATCACTACATATATAGCAGCATTGATGGTATTCATTTCGATAAAATATTTTGATAATTAAAATAATTCTCATTTTATTGAAAAATATGTAAAATATTGTGTTCCGAATTATTAAGCAAGTATTCTATTTACAGATCTAAATGGTGAAAATGGGTAAGAAGAAGGATTTAACACTAACTGAGAAAAGAAAAATAGTCAAGTTACTCGCTGAAAACATAAAATATATTGAAATTGCGAAGCAGTTTGGCAGAGCTTATCGAACTGTAAACAAGTTTGTAGCGGAGGGTACCAAACTGAGGCAGCGAAGTGATAAAGGAGCTATAAGAAAAGTGACAAGGCGGCAGATATCTGTAATCAAGCGCAAACTGCAAAGCATCCATTGTCCTTAAGTAAAGAGGTTTTTGAGCAGGCTGGCATACATAATGTACCAAGAACATCTCGATATGGAATCCTCCAAACAATTGGCAAGACGTGTAAACCTATGATTCAGTCACCATTAACACCCAGGTACAAGAAGCAGCGTGTTGAATGGGCGCGTCAGTACGTGAAAACAGATTTTAATACTGTATTGTTAACCGATGAATGAAGAGCAACCCTTGAGGGATCTGATGGTTGGTCAAGAAGATGGATTGCTAAGGGTCAATCTCTATCATGGAATGAGGTTTTCTTTTAAAAAGTGTGTGTAAGACTGGGCATTCATTTTTGCACCATCAGGCACTCTGTGTGGAACAGCTACTTCATTGCCTATCAATCCTGCCCAAAACATGACACTACCTCCATCTTGTTGGCGTCTTAATCTCGATGGTAGAAATTGGCTCTCAGCAATCCATCTTCTTGACCAAACATCAAGTCCCTCAAGGGTTGCTTTTCATTCATCGGTGAACAATACAGTATTAAAATCTGTTTTCACCTACTGACGAGCCCATTCAACACGCTGCTTCTTGTACCTGGGTGTTAATAGTGACTGAATCGTAGGTTTACACGTCTTGCCAATTCTTTGGAGGATTCCACATCGAGATGTTCTTGGTACATTATGTATGCCAGCCTGCTCAAAAACCTCTTTACGCGAGGACAATGGATGCTTTGCAATTTGTGCTTGATTACAGATATCTGCCGCCTTGTCACTTTTCTTATAGCTCCTTTATCACTTCGCTGCCTCAGTTTGGTACCCTCCGCTACAAACTTGTTTACAGTTCGATAAGCTATGCCAAACTGCTTCGCAATTTCAATAGATTTTATATTTTCAGCGAGTAACTTGGCTATTTTTCTTTTCTCAGTTAATGTTAAATCCTTCTTCCATTATCCATTTTCACCATTTAGATTCCGTAAATAGAATACTTGCTTAATAATTCGGAACACAATATTTTACATATTTTTCAATAAAATGAGATAATTATTTTAATTATCAAAATATTTTATCGAAATGAATACCATCAATGCTGCTATTTATAATGATTATTTGCTACAAATTTCATTGAAATCGGGGAAAAACTTTTGAAAATATTGGAGAAAATGTAATCTGCTTAATAAGTGCGAACGCAGTGTACTAATGCTAGAATATACCAGAAGAGTTTAGTTTTGCAAAACAATAATACGAAATACTAAAGAAATGAATGAAATGAGTTATTATGCATGGCAATGATAATTGAAATTTATTAGCTAAATATACCAACTTAAGAACTATTATTCAAAAGATCTTTATTGGCCTTTAGGAAAACAAGCTTCTCAAAAGTTGCAGCTAAGAGCGAGCCTCGTTTCGGACGCAGTACGTGTGGGTATCCACAAATTATTCACCCCATTATAAGCCTTAATAAATTCGTTATTATAGGAGCTATCTTAAAACGGTTTGCGACAATTAATAACACAACAAGAAACTTTTGTTTTAATTCAGTAAACCTCCACGTGAGCCCCATTGGTAGCACGCAGAACATCAAGGCGATAGATGATTTCGTTCCAAACATTAAGAAGCATGTCTTGCGTGATGGAAGCTAATGTCTCTTCAATCCGGTGTCTTAATTCTGTGATGTTATTAACCTTCTTTACATACACTCTGTCCTTTGTGTAGCCCCATAAAAAGAAATCCAGAGGCGTGATATCCGGGGAACGAGGAGGCCATGGAATAGGGCCATCTCGCCCGATCCAACGAGAAGGGAACTTTTCATTGAGGAACCTCCGCACTTCTAATCACCAGTGTGGCGGTGCCCCATCTTGCTGAAACAACACACGGGGCTGCATATCCTCAAGCTGAGGTGCAGCATACCATTCAAGCATATCTAGGTAATTTGTAGCCTTCACAGTGTTCTCATGGCATGGAAGAAAAATGGTCCAATCACACGGTTATGGGAGAGAGAACACCAAACGTTTATCTTGGGATTGTTGCGTTCGTGTTCAATAAATTCATGCGGATTTTCTGATCCCCATATACGGCAATTGTGTCTGTTGACTTTACCAGACAGATGGAATGTCGCTTCATCACTGAAAAAGACATTGTTCAAAAAATGCTCATCTTCATCAATACGGTCAAGAATGTCAACAGGAAACTGTACCCGTTTGGGTTTGTCATTTGGTAGAAGTTTCTGCAAGGTTTGCAATTTGTAGGCATAAAGTTTCAACCTCTTGTGAACCACTTTATGCACTGTTGAACGCGGTATTTGCAGTTCTCGGCTTGCTCGGCGGATGAATTTTGTAGGACTTCGGATAAACGCCTCCTGAATTCCTGCTATCTTATCTTCAGACACAGTAGGCCTTCCAGCTCCTTTCTGATGTAGCACACTGCCAGTTTCTTGAAATTGTTTCAGCCATCGCTCGAGTGATTGCTTTGTTGGTGGAGTTTTCTGATATTCCTCCCGAAAATGTCTCTGTACAGTAATTGGAGATTTGGTTTCCCACATCTACAGCACACACATTGCTTTCTCCTTCACTGTCGCCATTGTGCCCCTAGTGGATGTTCTGCGAAATAAAGAAAAAATTTCTTGAGTTGTGTTATTAATTGCCGCAAACTGTTTTAAGATAGGTCCTGTAATAACGAATTTATTAAGGCTTATAATGGGGTGAATAATTTATGGACACCCTGTATATCCTTCCCTACTGAAAAAACCCCGCTCAACAGCGGCACTAGATGGTATAGGAGTGTTAAGTTTAATAAACATATTTTTAAAGTTAGTGGATGGGAAGGATGCAGAGCTAACATGCCGTGAAGGCCCAGATGAGAGGAATGACGAAACCTCTGTTGAACTTAGGTCCCTCCCTGCTCCAGGGTTCTTCGCCTTTTTACTTTGACAGTGCTGTCAGTGTAGGGGAAGGGGGTGGCTGGGGCTAGGCATGTCAACGGCCAACATGCACACCTCGCTCATAGTGAAGGAACAAATTTTTAACGGTTAATGAATAGTGAGTGAGGATCGAAAGAAACTAATTGCGAGCTACGATAAAAAAGTAACGAGTAACGACTAACGAACGTATTTCCCTAAAAAAGTAACGTCGTTACTGAAAGAGTTACTTGATTTGAAATGTAACGCCGTTACCACTACCGTTACTGAAAAAGTACCGCGTTACGTAACGGCCGTTACTTGTAACGCGTTACTGCCCAGCTCTGGGTATGGAAAACTGATGTGTGGGTAGTTGGGAGGTAACGAAAATGGTTCACTGAGTAGGTTGGTAGTTAATCTAACAATTATTAGATTCCTATTATGTCAATAACTGGGTGGATGAAACCAATTGGTTGCTCACCAGAGTTATTCTCCACACTAGTATTTATATACTGTGTGACAAGAGCGTGCTCGGTAATAGATATACATTACCGATCAACCAACCGAAGAAAAAACCAAGACGACGCTGGTGGAAAAAGCCCCGCGAAAAGGAGGACAAGGGAGAACGAAAACGAGGAACGGGGCGACAAGACGGAACGAGAGAAGGGAGAAGGACAAACAACGAAAAAAGATCCCCACCAGCAAGTACGCTCTCAACAATTAAACAAAAGGGGAAAAGGGACTCTCTAATAACTAGCAGTAAGTGACTAATTGTGTTTTTAACCCAGTTAGAAGTAAACGCAGTGAATTAAGCTGGGTCAGACAAATTAGGCCTACATTGTGGCCTAAGACCTAGCATCAACTCATAGCTTAACAAAGGTGAAGGTAGATTGTCCTAACCTAATTTGGTGAGGAATCCTACTGTGGACCTCAATTTATCTGCCCGCTCTGGACCATTTCCGGAATCTCTAGGCTGACCCCTACAAGGCTAGACTTAATCTACTCTATAGTTAGACTGGAGATATTAGGGGTGGGTTAATTGGGGACCAATTCATACAGAGCATTTTTCACACTGGGTATATGTAACAATGTGTTGTATTTCATATGTTTGTCAACTGCGTACGTGTTCACTTCAGTATATTAGATTAAAGAATAGGTATACATTTTATTTTTTTGTCATTGGCTTATTAATTTTTAAAATAAATTTGCTTGGCGTCCTCCCTGATATAAATCCTGGATCCTGGCTTATATATATATATATATATATATATATATATATATATATTCAATCCGACGTGAATGCAACGAGTCTTTTACTTATATAGAGGTTCTGAATGTAGTTGGACTAGGCTTGCTTTAAACCCTAGATCCATGTCCCAAAGCTGGATCCTGTCTGCTTTGCAGATAGCTGGTGAGGGAAGCTATATTTATGGGATCTCTTTGTGAGAGACCCGTTGCCCACGTCGGGCTAGCATCATGAAAAAGAAAAACTATGGTATTTGTCATTTACCATTACTTATTCGGGCTATAGTGGATTTAATTTTTCCCAGAAGAGTTCCTTGTTCCATGCACGGTCTGTGTTTAACATATATATATATATATATATATATATATATATATATATGGGAATGAACTCAGAATGGTCCCCTGAGTTTTTTATGATACACACAGACAGTGCATGGAACAAGGAACTCTTCTGAGATTATTAAATCCACTATTGTTAGAAAATCTAGAAGAGGAAGAACCATTGTTGTCCCAAGGCGATATGATGACTAAGCTGATTGATGCAGCATTGCTTGTATATATTAAGTTAAGGTGTATTATATCCATCTCATAATTGTAAGGTTAGTGAAAAATTAACTTAATTTAGAGCTAGCATTTTTGAGCTCTTGTGGCATCATTGTTTGGTCACACTGTTGGCATCATTTTGGGGCGCTGCGCGTTCTTTCTACTCGTTTGTGGAAGGTCGTACGTAAAGGTGTGGTCTGATAGAGAGCTCTCTTGCAATTCAGTTTGGTTGTTTAGATACATGATTGTTGCATCGTGCAATAGTCCAGGTTGCGTTGTTGTTGCAAGGTTCAGAAAGAAGACCACAAATAGTACCCTTTTTGTTTACTTTAAGTTCATGTAATTAAGGTCTAAGGTAGGCCCGCATCGAGTCAGCAACCCTGAGGTAGGACCTAATAGGATCTCAAATCCGTAAAGTTTAATGTTAGCTTAACTTGGGCTACAGGTATAACTGGCCCTTTAGAATTTGGCCGTTCACGGCTCAGCTGGGATTTTGAACCCGACAAATAAATAAAATAACAACTATAGTCCGAATAAGTAATGGTAAATGACAAATACCATAGTCGGGCTAGCATCATGAAAAAGAAAAATCTATGGTATTTGTCATTTACCATTACTTATTCGGACTATAGTGGATTTAATTATCCCAGAAGAGTTCCTTGTTCCATGCACTGTCTGTGTGTATCATATATATATAGATCTTTCCTGTCTCATTAACTGTTTCCGATTTTTATGAAAACAACGTGATATGTACAGTTTTTCACACTGATTTAAAAATTATAAACCATTTCATCGAGAAATATATAACCAAAAAGTTATAATGTGCAGAAACTAGCAAATGTTTGAAACAGCGTAGGCTATAGAAATTTTAAAATAATACGCTGATTCTAAAAATAAGTTTTCTCGAAATGAAAGTAAATTATAGAATACTACAAAAAGTACTAGAACGGTGAATCACTGCAAGCATAGGCTAGGCTATTTTTTAAACGGTGGCGTTGTGCATCTATTTCGTTCTTCCACTGCAAGCATAGACTATATAGTTCAACATCTTTTTACTTTCCAATGACTGACAAATTTAATTTTATAGAATTATATAGGAAGACTGAGACAGAAGAAAATGTAGTAAATTTTTTACAAGAATATAACTTAATACCGAAAGAAAAACAATGTCCTAGAAAACATCAAATGCTAATAAGAAATGTAAATGAAACTTGCGTATGGAGATGCCAAAAGAAAGGATGTAATATAACAATGTCAGTTCGTAAAGGAACTTGGTTTGAAGATACGAAATTGCCATTGAGCAAGATTGTTATTTATTTATTGCTGGTCAAATGAATATACAGCAACAAAGTTTTGTGCAAAGGAACTGAAAATGAACAAGAATACAGTAATAGACTACAATAACTACATGAGGGAGGTGAGTTACATTAATGTCCTACAGCCTAGCCTAGCCTAGCCTAGCCTAGCCAAGCCTAACCTAACCTAACTTAACCTAAATAGCAACCTAAACTAACATAACCTATTATAATTTCAGGTTTGTGCAGCATCTATTTTAAAAAATCCTGTAAGAATTGGAGGCCTCGGAACAACTGTAGAAATTGACGAGACAATGTTTTCAAGAAGGAAATGTGAGCGTGGTAGACTACTTCCTGAACAGTGGGTGTTTGGAGGTATTTGTAGGGAAACAGATGAATGTTTCATGTATGCTGTCCCTCAACGTAACCAGGAAACTTTAATGTCCTGCATAAAAGAGAATATTAAGGAAGGTACAACAATAATATCAGACAAATGGAAAGCCTACGATGGAATAAAAAATTTGGAAGAGTATAATTATCAGCATTTTACAGTCAATCATTCCGAACATTTCAAAGATCCTGAGTCTGGCGCGCTCACGCAACAAATTGAGAGCACCTGGCCTTTATAAAGTACAAAAACAAACTACATTGTGGTACCCACCGTTCTATGCTAGACTCGTATTATGTGAATTCATGTGGCGTAAGAGGAACAAAAATCGTCATTGTTTCTTACCATTTTAAAAGATATTGAAAGCTTTACTGTGGAATAAAAATGTAATTATGGAATAAAATTCATCATCTATTTGCTAGATTCTGATTATCATAACTTTTTGTTATGTATTTCACGATGAAATGATTTATAATTTGAAATCAGCGTGAAAAACTGTACATACTGTATGTTGTTTTCATAAAAATCGGAAACAGTTAATGAAACAGGAAAGACCCGAGAGGAGAGAGAGAGAGAGAGAGAGAGAGAGAGAGAGAGAGGAGAGAGAGAGAGAGAGAGAGAGAGAGAGAGAGAGAGTGTTATTTACTGTTCACATAACTGCAAACTTATACAATAAAAAGTACTTTTGCAATACAGCCATGCATGAAATAAGTATATATCTTTTTATTCTCCAAATATGAAACACTTGCTCCATTCATGACATTCTTTCTTTGTTGAGCGGAAATTTTGTTTTATGTATATATTTATTATTTAGTCATTTTATTTGTTTAAAGTATCCCTTCCATTTTCTTTGACTATAATTAAAATAATCTAAACATTGGGTAACTTTGTTAAAATGTGTAATTGAAAATTTTAAACGATAAATAATTATGCTTTATTTTCTAGTTGTTTTTTATTTATAATAGAAATACAGTTTTACAATTTTTGTTATTACAATAATTTTAACAAAATAAATAATTGTGAAAATGGACTATTTATTTAATTTAATTTGCCCTTAAGCTTTAGGCTTTACTGGGTTCTTAATTAGAGATAAAATGAAAATGAAAAGGTTTATTGGCAGACTATAGTCCATATGACAAAATTATTAATACAATGACAATTCATATACTAAGGATAGAAATATATACAATGATTACAATAATACTGTACTGTCGAAGTTAAGTGGAGCTACAGACAGACGTTTTCGTACCAAGAAGTCCATAGCTTAGAGCAGGGGTGGGGAACCTTTTTATGTGTGAAGGCCACATTGAAATTTGCCGCCCTCACTGAGGCCGCAGTCAATAAGTGTGACTATTTTTTACAGTAATTTTAAACCTTTTGTTAATATTATTTAAATTAATAGCTAGCAGGGAGTATACATGCATTTTAAGACGAATAATTTATTCACTTACCTTTTTAATAATTTAATGACTTCTTTGAGATTGCTTCTGGTGAGACAACATTGTGATATCGGGTTCTAACATGGAGGTTTTAAGTTTAATTGGTCCTCCAGATGTTCATCTGTATCTGTGTTCTCAACGAATTCTTGATTTGTGTCAAGTATGAGAATGTGGATTCACAACGGTATGTCGTAGAAAAGCACGAAATCAATCGGCGAGCATGTTCGCGAAGGCGAGGGTATTCTACCGCCTTTTTCCAAATTTCAACGGGATCTTCCTTACTATCAAACAGAGATTCAGGATATTATCTTCAGACAACTCAATAAGCTCCATTTGTAACTCTTCTGGTGCCTTGGTACATCAACTAAGTGAGGTTGAAAAGCTAGTTTCAGGGTGATACCATGCTTTTCAAAATCAATTAATCTTTCATTGTATTCTTTGATTAATGAGTCTAAAACAGATTCGTATTTTTCGAAAGATTCACAGTTATACTCTTCATTTTCATTAATTATTTTTGTTAACTGGGGAAAGTGTTCTTCTGAAAGTTTCGACTGAGCAGAGCTGGACACCGCAAACTCAAAATCACTTCCGCAATCGCAAATCCGCAAACTCAAACCTTACCTTCCGCAACCGCAAATCCGCAAACTGCTTGTCATTTTTGGTGCCGCAAACGCAAATCCACAAACGCAAACCATATTTCCAATTTTTACAGTGCTGGACACTTCCGCAAACACTTCCGCAATCGCAATTTTAACTATAAAAAGTATCCAAAACATTAAAGAGGTATAAAAAGTTTTTATATCTTTTTAATGTTTAATGTTTTAGCCTTGTTTTTATTAAAAACAAGGCTAAATAATTTATTACAATAAATCACTATTGTAGAAGAAATAAAAATACTACATATATTGATATATTATATTGGCGGCCAGTGACAGCAGCGTCACAGCACTAGCGGGCTTGGCCAGTGGCCACGTGGGAAATTTGCGGAAAGATTTGCGTTTGCGGTCTTAGTTCCGCAACGCAAATTCACTAATTTGCGATGACTTTGCCGCAAACGCAAATCCGCAAACGAAAAACATACTTCCGCAATTGCGGAATTTGCGGTTTGCGGAAGTGTTTGCGGAAGTGCCCAGCTCTGCGACTGAGCAAGAAGAGATTTGAAAAACGACAACTTCTTTCTAAATGCCAGAATTTTTTGCCACATATCATAGATAGATTTAGTTTTACCTTGCAGCGAAATATTTAACTCATTTTGCTTTGACATTATATCACATAGAAACGCAACATCTCGGTGAAAATTTGCACCTGATAATTCACAATGTTGATTGTTTCCTTGAAAAAAGTCAATTATTTGCTCTCGCAAAGATAAAATTTTGACTAATATTTGTCCTTGCGATAACCAGCGCACTTTCGAATGATAGGGCAAATCTATCACTGATTATCTCATCATCCATCATGAGCATGTTTCGAAACTGGCGATGCCTCGTAGCATTTGCTCGAATATAGTTCACAAACTATAACTTTTTGCAAAGTGTCATTTAAAATGAGAGATTTGGCACAGAGATTTTGCTGATGCAAAATGCAATGAAAAGAAATCAGTGCATTTGGATCTGAGAGTTCTCTTTTAAGATGTGCAATAAATCCTTCGTTCTTCCCAGTCATAGATGGAGCACCATCTGTACACACACTCACCAAGTTAGTAAAATTTAGTCCAACTTCATAACATTTATCTTTAAAGTTGTTGAAAATATCAATTCCCCGCGTCTTTCCCTTAAGGGTGCCTAAAACGAGCAATTCTTCAAATAAATGAAAATCTTCAGTTACAGCACGAACAAAATACAATACTTGTGCTGAATCAGTGGAATCTGTCGATTCATCCAAAGCTATTGAGTAATATACAGTTTCTTTTTGGATTATTTTTTGAAGTTGCTCAGTTACATTGCGAGCTAACTCATGCTGCCGATCTGTATTAGTTCTTCTTGAAAGAGGTACGTCTTTATATTTGTTAACTTTATCTGGATCTAAGCATCTTACGACTTCAACGATGCATTCCTTTATAAGTTCTGCATCGCTAAATGGCTTACCTTTTTTTCCAAGCAAATATGCTACTTTATAACTTGCCTCAGTCGTAGCATTTCCTTGATGTAGGCCTAACACTGAATGGAATAATTCTCTTTGCTTTTGCTTTCCATCTTTTAATTTATTCAATGCAATCTTTCGAGCCTCACCCTCTAGTTTGGCATATTTATTGTCCTTATGAGCAACAGAGTGCTGGTGCGCATTGTATTTCTTTATTGTTGAATATTGTAATTCCCATTCGTCATTAAAGACTCTATTTTCTTCTTTCAGCATTCTTTTTACTTTTTTAGACATGACGGGGAGGCAAATGAAGAAATTTATTTAATCTGAAAACACACAAATTATTGATTGATGGTAACAAGCAAGGCAGCGAAATAATCAAAGCAAATAACACACATCGATAGACGGACACACATGCACGTGTACCACCACTGAAATCAAATCACTGACTGACATTTGCCAACAACTGACATTATGGTTCTTACGTCCTGTATTTTACAGGACAGTCCCGCATTTGATCCAAAAATCCTGCGTCAAAATCCTGCGTCAAAATCCCGCGTCAAAATCCCGCGTTCAAAATGTCCCGCAAAAAAATATTTTTTTTAAGCAAATTTTTTAGGGCTGAATTGATTTAGAATTTCAATATTATGTACAATAATTTCAATTTATTCACGATGTTTAATTGTTAAATATTATTGCAATAAAAGTTTTCTAATTTTGTTTGTTGTAACCGTTGAAGAAATCGTTTCAATTTGAAAAAAAATTTGGTCTTAAAAAAAACCTCAGAATTTTTTTTGTGTCGCACGGGCATTTGACAAATCTGGCAATCCTACCTACGTCATATATACTGTATACTTTGTAATTTGTTCTTATTTATTATAATGCGTCTTCCGTAGCATGTATTAAAAAAATGTATTTCCGTAGTTACGCAGTATGTAATTTGCTCATGTAATTAAAAAAATGTAAATAAGTGAAGATTTGAAAAACGTAGGTGTACGAAGAATTCTGGAAAAGCTTTAACTGAAGCAGGCAATTGGCGCAAATAACACATCATTTCATAAAGGTGCGTTCATTTTTCTTATTTTTACGTCTACATGTGTTTTGTACATATGGGTGTGAATGATTTATAAACTTAGTTATATTTCGTTCACTTTACATTCGGCGCGATGCTTTAGCATTAGCTAGTATCTATTTTGTAAGAGTTCAGTAGTTATATTCTGTTATATATTATTATAACTGCTTGGAATTCATGGTTTTTATATAAATTAAGATTTATCTCGATAAGCCGCAGAAGGCCGCACTTGATGACCCAGAAGGCCGCAGGTTCCCCACCCCTGGCTTAGAGGATAAATGACAGGACTCATGGATAGCTTGGATGATCGGGTTGGTTGATTTTTTAATTCTTTGCATTAGACTGTGTTGAGCACGCATTGTTACCTCCGGGAAGCTCGAGACATTGCGGGTAGCAAACATTTGCGAAGCTGAGCATCTCGGGGGTAATTTATGTAAGTCTAAAAGACCTGTTGTACAGCAAATTTAGGATTCTGCCAGAACCTTTTTTATAATTCACCCAGAGTTGCTGACCGTATATATTACTGCAGAAAGTATGAAAGAGTGTGTCTTTAGCTTCACTTGTACAGAAACGAAAGTTCCTTATGGTCATATTCGCTTTAGCACACAGGCTTCGAGATTGTTTTCTTATATCCGAGTCATCACTCAAGGAGCTGGTAATAGTTTGACCCAAATACTTAAACTCTTGTACTTCCTCAATTACTTCACCATTCATTTTAAACCTTATATCAGCTGGCTGATTACAGCTTTTAGGATGAAATTGCATAACCTTAGTTTTTGTAACATTAAAAAGCATATCATGTTTCTGCGAATACACTTCGCAGACGTTTAGTAAGCGATCCAGACCTTTAACAGAGGGACTTATTAACACCATATCATCCGCATAAACTAAGTTATTTATCCTTGTGTTATCTATACAACATCCCACTGTTGCCTCATTAAGTGAAGCAATTAATCCGTCAATATACACATTAAACAGCATAGGGGAGAGCAAGGAGCCTTGTCTCACTCCGCAAGAGGAGCCAAAACACTCGGATAGTACATTGCCCCACCTAACAGTGAAAGATTGGTGGAAATACCAAAATTTCAATAAATTTAATATGTACATGGGAAACTTCCTGTCTTCTAGTTTTGCAAATAAAATATTGTGGTTCACCCTATCATATGCCTTACTTATATCAAGGAAACAGCTATAAATGGTTGAATTACTGTCAATGTATTTAGATATTGTTTCTTTAAGTACATACATACACAGGTCAGTTGAGTGGGACCTTTTAAAGCCAAACTGATTAGATGTCCATAGGAAATCATTTAATCGGAGTAACAAGAGTTTTTCCAGTAGTTTCGAGAAGCAGGAAGCGACAGCAATAGGCCCGTAATTATTGCTGGACAGAATGTCTCCAAACTTATTTTTGACCAGGGGCAAGATATATACCCTCATGAACTCTGCAGGGATATAGCTATGAACAAGCATGGCTGATAGGAGCAATGATATATGCAGACATACTACGTCATTTGCATATTTTAAGTGCTCATTCGATAAGTCATCTACCCCTGACGCAGAACCAGTCTTTAACTCTTTAATTAACCTCTTTACTTCAGAAAATGATATAAAAATATTTTCCCTTGTCCCTCCCACAATCGTTTCGCTGCAATCTATATTAAGATTATCCCTACTCACACTGTTAAGAATGTTAGAGTAGTGGTTTTTCCACAGCTTTGCAATTTCAACCGAATTATTATTATTAATTAATTAATAATACTCTATGTACATCATGACCAAAAACTATTAATTAATTTCAAACGCATAAATAAACTAATAGTTGAAAATTAGACAATAAATTTAAATTATTTGAAGTTATTAAGTCATTATGGGGATATTTCTTTTATATTTATTTACATTTATAAAATAACATTAGAATATTACAGTTTCTGTCATACACAATACTACTACCACATATTACAATTTTCGTTGTATTACAATAATAATAAAATAACATTGTCAATTGGACTATTTTTTATATAATTTAATCCTTAATAAATGATTAAAACGTATATTAACATAATTAATAACTTTAACATTAGAAAAATATAAACTGAGGTCATTGCCGCAACACTTAAAACTTTACAGTTTCGAAACCACCAATCAACAGCAAGTAACATCATAAGAGAAAGTCTGCCACAAATTCTCTTGCGGTGAGGTTGAAACTCGAGGGTCCACTGTAAATTATTGTATGAAGTGTGTAAATATCGCAATACAAACAAGTTTCTCACAATTCATATCAGGTAAGTTTTATTTAACCTTTACCAAAATTTACCTACAGGTGTGTTCCGGCTGACATTTTGTTTCGCTTTCAATATCTGACAACATTCGACATTCATCATTTGTGTTTTATTTCAGCTAATTCTCCAATTCATTTTTTCCCCTAATTTTAAATTTCACAAGTTTTAATGTATGAATAACTTATTAAAATTAATACTCGTATATTTTTTAATGTCATGCCTTTTGTCTCGCGTTATTATTTACAGTTTCATATATGAATTTTATAAGTATGGTATATTAAACATTTTTAAGTTTCAGTTATACACAGTGTAGCGAGGTTGGCTAAAGTTTTGACCATTTTCATTGCAATTACTGGAGGCAAATAATTTGTTAGGAGTGCCAGGAACTGGCACAGCGCTCAGGCCAACTAATGCGGCCCGTTGCACTGATTTAACTCCCAGATTATTGTCACCAGCATTATCGGATTCGAATTGCGAACCAACCTCACTTCGTTTACAGTGAAACAGTGTTACCGAGTTGCCAATCACTGAAGATAGAAGCGGTAATTTTTGAAACGTCTGATTTTAATTAAGGAAGATAATAGTGGTGGTGCGTGAGCACGCGCGCGCACGCACATAAATATATATATATATATATATATATATATATATATATATATATATATATGGGAATGAACTCAGAATGGTTCCCCGAGGTTTTTTATGATACACACAGACCGTGCATGGAACAAGGAACTCTTCTAGGATAATTAAGTCACTCAAGTCCGATTAAGTAATGGTAAATGACAAATACTACAGTTTTTCTTTTTCATGATGCCAGCCCGACGTGGGCAACGGGTCACTCGCAAAGAGATCCCAAAAATATAGCTTCCCTCACCAGCTATCTGCAAAGCAGATAGGATCCAGCTTTGGGACAGGATCTAGGGTTTAAAGCAGCTTAGCCCAGCTACATCTAGAACCTCAATATAAGCAAAAGACTCGCTGCCTTCACGTCAGATTGAATACATCACAGAAAAAGGGGTAACTATTATATTTTTAGCCAAAAACCAAAACTTAAACCTCAACTGGCAGAATTGAGCGTCCACTTTTCAAGGCACATAACATGTCCATTTCAAGATGGGAATGAACTCAGAATGGTTCCCTGAGGTTTTTTATGATACACATAGACCGTGCATGGAACAAGGAACTCTTTTAAGATAATTAAATCGATTCTAGTCCGAATAAGTAATGGTAAATAACAAATACTATAGTTTTTCTTTTTCATGATGCTAGCCCGACGTGGGCTGTCCTGTCCCAAAGCTGGATCCTATCTGCTTTGCAGATAGCTGGTGAGGGAAGCTATATTTTTGGGAGCTCTTTGGAGTGACCCGTTGCCCACGTCGGGCGAGCATCATGAAAAAGAAAAACTATAACATTTGTCATTTACCATTACTTATTCGGACTTGAGTGGACTTAATTATCCTAGAAGAGTTCCTTGTTCCATGCACGGTCTGTGTTATTATATATATATATATATATATACAATATACATATATACATATATATATACACACACACATATATACATATATATATACACACACACACATATATATATATATATATATATATTATATATATATATATATATATATATATATATATATTTATATATATATATAATATATATATATATATATATATATATATATATATATATATATATATATATATATATAAGCACACCGGACAAAAAATTAGTCACCCCTACTAGGACCGATAGTAGGAAGTTCAAGGTCACACAGAGGGCGCTGATGTAGCATTGGTAAGTGACAAGTAGCGGTGACGTAGCACACAGGATCAGATCTGTTTCGTGAGGTGGTGAAGAACAAAGTGTGTGTTGGATATAGTCTGCAAAATGGGTCGTGAGGCAGACGTTACTCAGTGGCAAAAAGGAGCCATCGTGTTTGGCAGAGCCCACGGACACAAAATGTCTGAAGTAGCCCAATTTGTTGGTGTGTCAACGCGTACTGTCCAGCGAGTTTACAAAGAGTGGTGTAGTTCGCAATCAACTGAAAATCGACGGCGTAACTGTGGCCGGAAAACAATTCTCGACAATAGGGGCCGCCGCCATGTTCTCGTCTAGTAACTGCAAATCGTTTTCAAACCAGAGAACAATTGCTCCAAGAAACCAATGAGGTTCTCCAGCGACCAATTTCCGAACGGACATTGCGACGAGAACTGCATGCGATGGACATCTGGAGCAGGGTACCACGGAAGAGGCCGCTGTTAACAGCAAGTCACAACTTGGAACGTTATAAATGGGCTCAGAGGCACAAAAACTGGACTGCGGCAGATTGGAAACGTGTAATTTGGTCCGATGAGTCCCGTTTTTGTTTGTTCTCCAATGATGCGAGGCGACGAGTATATCGCAGGTCCAATGAAGCCTTTAATCCTGATGCGTCGAAGGTGTTGTTCAGGCTGGAGGTGGTTCCGTGATATTCTGGGATGTTTTCGTACCACGAAATGGGCCCTCTCGTTCCAGTGACGATGAATTTGAACCAGCAGGCGTACCTCCGCATACTAAACTCGCCGGATTCGTGCGGTTATCAAGGCCAGAGGCGCCGTCACACGTTATTAGGTACATTCTGAGAGGGGTGACTAATTTTTTGTCCGGTGTGCTTATATATATATATATACACATATATATATATATATATATATATATATATATATATATATAATATATATATATATATGAAAATTATTTCACGAAAGTAACACGTGAAAAATATTTATGATGAATAAAACCACGAAGGAAAGGAAACACAAAATGGTGCTCAAGCGCTTTCGTCTAATGACATCCTCAGGAACACTGAAGTACATAAAAGGGTAACAGCCTATATATAGGTTACAGAAAGAAAAAAAAAGAAAAATAAATAACATACATACATACATCACACACACACATATAATATATACATACATATCTATATATACATATACATACATACATACATATATATATATACAGTATATATGCAATAAACAGAGAAGTAAAAATAAAAATAAAAATTAAAAATTAAAGGATTATGTTCTAGCAACATTGTTAATAGAAATATTCTTGAGTCTGCCATTATCCAACTTTCAAATAACTTCAACATAAGCAAAGGTCTTTTTCAACTCGATCCTGTTATTTTGAATTCCTTCCAAACAGATTTAGATAAGAAGGGTAGAACACTAAATCTTTGGTAAACTTGTCTGCTACTTTATTAACTTTTAATTTGCATTTTATTTTTATATATATCGAAACCTGATCATAGGCAGAGTGTTAATACCCGGACAGTTTTCCAATATAAATTTGTATTTTTATAATCCATTTGATCTTGTGCTAAAAATCGATATTATTCCTTACAAATCTGTACGCCTCACTGATATAATCCTTTAATTTTTAATTTTAATTTTTATTTTTACTTCTCTGTTTATTGCATATATATATATATATATATATATATATGTATATATGTATGTATGTATGTATATGTATATATAGATATGTATGTATATATATATATATATATGTGTGTGTTGTATGTATGTATGTTATTTATTTTTCTTTTTTTTTCTTTCTGTAACCTATTTATAGGCTGTTACCCTTTATGTACTTCAGTGTTCCTGAGGATGTCATTAGACGAAAGCGCTTGAGCACCATTTTGTGTTTCCTTTCCTTCGTGGTTTTATTCATCATATATATATATATATATATATATATATATATATATATATATATATATATATATTTTTTACCAATTATAATTGCCAATTAATTATGTAGCCAGTTTGATGCGTAAATCGGTACTATAAGGAATGATGTTTATAATTACGGTTATGAGTGATTGTTATTAATATATAATCAATGATGAATGCTTTGACCGAGGTCACCAGATCTTTTAAATCAAAGAATGTTATTAATTAAGTTATTAATTAGGTCTGTGTGTATATATATATAATATATATATAATATAATATATATATATATATATATATATACATATATATATATATATATATATATATACATATATATATATATATATTATACATATATATATATACATATATACACATATATATACACATATATACACACATATATATATATATATATATAATATATATATATATATATATATATATATATAAAATATATATATATTACCAATTATAATTGCCAATTAATTATGTAGCCAGTTTGATGCGTAAATCGGTACTATAAGGAATCTACAGATCTACAGAAGCTAAGGCTAACAAAGACCCTAAGATCCACTCTAAGGCTAGCCCGAGAGAAAGGAGAGAGTAGGGGGTTAAGAGAAGAGAGGAGAATAAGGGGTTAAGTAAGGAGAACACCTATCATTCGTGGTTAACATTCATTCAGAAAAAGAGGGAAAAAGTCTCACCATCATCATCCGCCGGCCACTGCCGACAAGTCAGAAAAATAGTCGGAGAATATAGGAGAGGGGTGAAAGATGAAAAGAAGTAAAATAAGAACGCTTACAAACCATGCAAACACAGTCTTAACTCACTGTCATACCATGCAAACTACAAACATGCAAGAAAAGAGTTAGAGACATGCAAAGTAAGGAGATAAGAAAAAAAAAAAAAAGTAGGTAAAGTTAAACAAAAGTGGTTAGTTTACGCTATGAGCTACATCTACATTCGTGTTAGTCTAATTTTTTTTTTTTTTTTTTTTTTTTTTATTGCTGGCATCACGCTGGCATGTCACAAGCTGGCATTCATCGTCAACAGACTCATCTTCGAGCACCACCACCAGAGCTCCTGTTGTTAACTTTCTTTTTTAATTTTAAACAACGTTAATATTTTTAAAATGTCTGTCAGACGGTTCTTAAACACATTAACGCTGGTAGAATGAACGACTGACGCGGGAAGATTATTCCATTTATCAATTACTTTAAACGTAAAGAAGTTTTTAGCGATATTAGTAATGAAACGTCTGCCACGCAACTTGAATCCGTTATTGCGAGTATTACTATTATCGAAAGTGAACAATTTGTCAAAATTTACGTTATCGATGTTATTAACGATTTTGAAAACTTCAATAAGCTCCCCCCTTAATCTCCTAGTTTCAAGTGAATACAAGTCTAACACTTTAATCCTATCTTCATAAGGCTTATTGCGCAATGCCGGAATAAGTTTCGTGGCACGACGCTGAACCCTTTCTAACCTATCAATATCCTCACGCAAGTACGGGCACCAAAACTGAACGGCATATTCCAAATGAGGCCTGACTAGGGACTTGTAAAGGGGCAATATAATATCCTTCGATTTAAATTCGAAATTACGCGCTATGAAGCCTAACATCCTATTAGCTTTTGCGCAAGACTCCAGGCACTGGTTCCTAACCTTTAAATCTTTAGTTACGCGTACGCCTAAATCTACTTCCTCGTCAACGCTCGCTAAATCCCTATCATCCATCGTGTACACGTAATTATTGTTGCGAGAACCTATATGCAAAACTTTACATTTATCTACGTTAAATTGCATCTGCCACTTATCCGTCCACTCCATAATCCTATCTACATCGTCTTGGATCCTATTCTATCGTCCTCGTTAACAACCTTACCGCCTATTTTAGTATCGTCCGCGAATTTTGACACGTTACTAATCAATCCTACATCTATGTCGTTAATGTAAATTACGAATAACAATGGGCCTAACACTGAACCCTGTGGGACACCACTACCTACCTCTAACCACCCCGATTCACTACCATTAACTACGACCCTCTGCCTCCTAGCACGAAGCATTCTTCTAACCAGTTAGCTACCTGACCGCGGATACCGTGCGCTTTAACCTTCGCAATTAGTCTCCTATGCTGAACTGTATCGAACGCCTTTTTAAAATCTAAATAAATAACGTCAGCTGCCCTATGCCTATCGTATTCGCGCACTATTTCGTTATAAAATTCTAACAAATTTGTTAAACAAGACCTATGGCGTCGAAACCCGTGCTGACTACTATTAATCAAACCCCTACTTTCTAAGTGATCGATAGTACGATCCCTAACTACGGATTGTTATTAATAATCAATGATAAATGCTTTGACCGAGGTCACCAGATCTTTTAAATCAAAGAATGTTATTAATTAAGTTATTAATTAGGTTGATTGATAGAATTAATTTTCTTCCTTTATTGCACAAAATAACGATTTATGAATGAGATAGAAACATGTCGGTTTACAGTTGCAATAATGTACACACTTGAAGTAATAACGCGCGAGGTAAATGATTAGTCTTATATAAAGTTAGGTGAATGACACCGGGGCCAGCGGGGCACTGCACAAATGGTGATTACATGGTGGTAGCTCGTGGGTCACTAGTTGGTTTACGAAGAGCGAGAAGACGCCGCGTCCCGTTGTCTTGAGGTCTTTCCCGCGCTGTGACGTCATCTTATGCATGCTTGTGTGACGTCATCTTGATCGTGTTTGGTTTGATGAGCTATATCGTTAATGGTGTTGATGGAATATTGCTAAGGTGTTTGCAAACGTCTCTGCATCTTCAGTTGGTCACACATATATATATATCAACGTAAAGAACGACGCTTGTATAGGAGATATTCCGCGCAAGATGAGAGAGAGAGAACGAAACAAGTGAAAAAATGAGGTAACTACCCGGGAATCGAACCCGGGATCTTCCGATTGCCGGTCAGATATGATAACTATTACACCATGGGCCTCACTCATTCAAATGCCGTATCTTCTACATACGCGCAGAAACCAATGCCCCAAGGGGGCACCTCCCGCATGCCGTAACATTATATACATTTAACTGCAAACACGCAGTATAATTAACGTAAAGAACGACGCTTGTATAGGAGATATTCCGCGCAAGATGAGAGAGAGAGAACGAAACAAATAAAAAAATGAGGTAACCACCCGGGAATCGAACCCGGGATCTTCCGATTGCCGGTCAGATATGATAACCATTACACCATGGGCCTCACTCATTCAAATGCCGTAATTCTTCTACATACGCGCAGAAACCAATGCCCCAAGGAGGCACCTCCCGCATGCCGTAACATTATATACATTTAACTGCAAACACGCAGTATAATTAACGTAAAGAACGACGCTTGTATAGGAGATATTCCGCGCAAGATGAGAGAGAGAGAACGAAACAAATGAAAAAATGAGGTAACCACCCGGCATGCGGGAGGTGCCCCCTTGGGGCATTGGTTTCTGCGCGTATGTAGAAGAATTACGGCATTTGAATGAGTGAGGCCCATGGTGTAATGGTTATCATATCTGACCGGCAATCGGAAGATCCCGGGTTCGATTCCCGGGTGTTACCTCATTTTTTCATTTGTTTCGTTCTCTCTCTCTCATCTTGCGCGGAATATCTCCATACAAGCGTCGTTCTTTACGTTAATTATACTGCGTGTTTGCAGTTAAATGTATATAATGTTACGGCATGCGGGAGGTGCCCCCTTGGGGCATTGGTTTCTGCGCGTATGTAGAAGAATTACGGCATTTGAATGAGTGAGGCCCATGGTGTAATGGTTATCATATCTGACCGGCAATCGGAAGATCCCGGGTTCGATTCCCGGGTGGTTACCTCATTTTTTCATTTGTTTCGTTCTCTCTCTCTCATCTTGCGCGGAATATCTCCTATACAAGCGTCGTTCTTTAAGTTAATTATACTGCGTGTCTGCAGTTAAATGTACACACACACACACATATATATATATATATATATGTATAGAAACGACGTAAGTATAGAGGAGCGTTCTGCACACGAGGAAGAGAAATAACGAACAAATGAAAAATGAGGTGAACCGCCCTGGAATCGAACCCAGGGCCTTCCGATTACCGGTCGGATGCGCTACCATTACACCACGGACCTCGATCAGTCATAAGTCGAAATTCTCCTACATAGGGCAGAAACCAATGTCCTGAGAGGGTGCCCTCTCAGGGCATGGTTTCTGCCCTATGTAGAGAATTTCGACTTATGACTGATCGAGGTCCGTGGTGTAATGGTAGCGCATCCGACCGGTAATCGGAAGGCTCTGGGTTCGATTCCCGGGCGGTTCACCTCATTTTTCATTTGTTCGTTATTTCTCTTCCTCGTGTGCAGAACGCTCCTCTATACTTACGTCGTTTCTATACATTAATATACTGCGTGGTCATTGCAGTTAAATGTGTATATATATATATATATATATACGGAAAAACAGCTCTGAGATTGTACACTAGGCCTAAAGAAGGAAAAAGGTCAGTGCCATAAAAACGAAGGTCGAGTTATCGAAAGAAATTTGAGAAGCGAGGAAAATAAAGGAAAATAAAGGAAAATAAAGGAGGAAATAAAGAGGAAAATAAAGGAGAAAATGGCAAAACATACGAAGAAATGTGTAAATTGCGGGAAAAATCAGAAAATTGAATAAAGCCGGATTATGTGTAATGGAATGTGCCGCATATCAACTTTGCGATTGCGAAAACGAAGCAGACCAGACCTCGGGCTTAAATTGCATTCTGTGCAATACCTTTAAGCACTACGAATGCGTGAACTTAGATAGAAAAAACAGGAAAATGGTAAATAGAATAAATAACAAAATCATAGGACTTTCTGGTTTCTTATGCGTCAAGTGCCTGGAAAACAATAGAAAATTAGTACAGAGGGGAACACAAAATGTTGAAATAGAAGAATCAAGTACAGCAGCTCTACCGACAGAAAAACATGAAACAAAAAACGCCTACACAACCGAGAAGAAAAAAGAAACACTACAGGGAGGGGCGAAAGCAGCCTCAGAAAAAGAGGTACCCACGGCAGAAGAGGGAGATACGAAATACACACCAAAGAAAACAACCCCACTGAGTAGGGAAGAAGTGGTGGCGAAGCAGGAGGAGGAAATCGAATCACATAAGACACAGAGGGAATTTAAACGACGGGCCATATGCGAATATTATAAAATAGGTGCGTGCAAATATGGCTCAAACTGCATATACAATCACCCTACAAAATGCTTCTATATGATGAGGAATGGGAAGTGCAAGTACGGACCAAACTGCAACTTTTTTCACCCTCGTATGTGCAGACAGTCAATTATTGAGAAAAAATGCCTGAACATAGAGTGCCCGCATTTTCACATAAAGGGTACGTAAAGAAGAGAACGGGAAAGAACAGATCATATTCGACATAGAAGAAATAGCGAGAGTAATGAAACATATTTTTTAGAAGAAATGAGAATAATAAAAGCTCAGCTTGCCCTTCTAACAAGGAGAGACAGAACGCCGCAAACGTATGCACCACAACATTACGCACATCACCCCTCTATTCAACACCACCCACCAATAATACAACAACCACAGTGGTATCACGGGCCGCAACCCCAATACTCCCAAATGCAGCGGCCCAACCAATAACACCAAAGAGGAACCGACATCGACCAGGAAACGACCATCATTTAGGAGAATCGAATACGAAGATTAGAAACCCGGTAAATGTATTATACACAAATATACAAGGCCTCTATACGGACCATACAGACTGCAAATTACAATACTTGCAAAATTTAGCTACGGAAACCAGCATACAGTAGATATCATATGCCTAACGGAAACACACTTACATAAGTGCGAAAAAGGCTGTGAAAACTGCATCGAGAATACTGAAAATAGCATTGCTGGACTACAACATATACAGAGCAGATAGAGTGGCTAGACGAGGAGGAGGGTGTTGTATCTACGTGAAAAACACTTACACATGTGAAGTGAGGGTAAAAAAATCAAACAGCACAGTTGAAGTTATTATATTAGAAGTAAAAGAACTGAACCTAACCATTATGAACATCTACAGACCACCAAACACCACAAAAAGTGAATTCCAATTTGCTACAAATGAAATAGAAAACATATTAAAATTACTTGAAACTCCAGCAACAAATATTCTAATTTTCGGAGATTTTAATTTCTCATTCATATCATGGAAGAAAAATGACGAAGTTATATATGTTGAGAAGTTTCATGGCAACATTACTAAAGATGACAGAACCCAAGCAACAATGCTATTAGATATTATGGAACATTACGCCCTTACCCAGGAAATCTGTGAAGCCACGAGAAAGGAGAACGTTTTGGATTTAATCTGGACAAATAACAACGAGATAATAATAAATAAAAAAGTACCGCACACAAAGTTCTCCGACCATAACCTCATCGATATACAATTGAAGTTAGCACCCAGAGGTCCGAAAACGCATCCTAGAGAGGCAGATGGAATATTTGAAGGCTTAAACATAAATTCAAAGAAAGTAAATTGGGAAAACGTAAATAAAGATTTAAAGGAGGTAAATTGGGAATTGCTACTACGCGAGAAGACTCCACAAGAAATACTATGTATAATAGAGACAGAAACCAAACCTATAATACTGAAACATATTCCAGAGAGACAGGAAAGAAAACGTAGCAAGCTCGAGAGGAAAATCAGAACTCTATTCAGGCAACGAAGACAAACCGTAAAACATCTCCACAGATGCAGAACTGATGCAGAGAGACTCAAACAAGAGAGGAAACTTGGCGAAATAGAAATGGACCTAAAGCAAACATTCATACATAAGACAAACGAGGAGGAAAACAAGGTAGCAGAAAACATAAAAAATAACCCAAAATACTTCTACACTTTTGCGAAAGGAAAATGCAGTGTAAGGAGAGTATTGGACCGTTGATAGACGGGAAGGCCGAATACACAAGTGACCCGAAAGAAATAAGTGAACTGCTTAGGGAACAATTTAAATCTGTGTTTAGCACCCATAAGTCCGAGATGGAAGTGGAAAACCGAGACGAGTTTTTCGACATTGATACAGATCAACAAGAACAAATCCCGGCACAAACCTATTAATGGACCTCGAGTTCACGGAAGGAGATGTAATTACGGCCTTATCACAGATGCGAGACAATTCAGCGCCAGGGCCAGATACATGGAGTGCCACATTTCTGAAGAAATGCAAAGAGAGTATTGCAAAACCGCTATACTTACTATGGAGGAAATCACTCGACACAGAACAAATTCCACTCACCCTAAAGAACGAGAATATTGCCCCCCTATTTAAAGGTGGTAACAGAGCAATGCCCAAAAATTATCGGCCAGTGGCTCTCACCTCATACCTTATAAAGTGTTTTGAACGCATAATTAGAGGCAAAACTACCTACTACCTACAAGAAAAAAACTTATACAACCCAAATCAACATGGCTTCAGGGCGGGTAGATCATGCCTGTCACAGCTACTAGACCACCAGGAGAAAATATTAGGAACATTGTGTCGAGGACAAAACATTGATGTAATATACAGGGTGGGCCGTAAGTTTCCATACATAGGAAAAATAAACATTTTTTTATGGACAACCATTTTTATTTATATAATATGCTCTACATGGTTGCCATTGTTTTGAAAACACATTTCAATACGTGTTCCCCACTGTTGATGAACACGCATTAGCACAGTTGACGTTATGCTTGTAATGGCGTTGGTGATACGTTCCTTTAGATGATTTATGTCTCGTATCTTTTCCTGATACACCATGGCCTTCAAGTGCCCCAAAGATAGAAATCAAGGGGGGTGAGATCTGGGGATCTGGGAGGCCACTCCACAGGACCACGCCGACCAATCCAAGCATCCGGAAACTACTGCTGATCCAAATACCGACGCACGTGAAGACCATAATGAGGTGGAGCTCCATCTTGCTGGAAGTAAACTGGGAAGTTACCTTCCTCGTTTAGCAGGGATGGGAAAATCTCTTCTTGCAACATGTTAAGATACCTTTCGGCATTAAGATTTCCACTGACAAAAATTGGTCCAATAATTCTGTCACCCCATATCCCGGCCCACACCATCACTTTACCGGCACCTTGCATCTTCGTCGGACTCAGCCAGTTAGGGTTAGCATTACTCCAGTAACGTATGTTTTGCCGATTAACCTCTCCATTGACGTAAAACTTTGCTTCATCAGTAAACAAGATCTTAGTTGAAAAGTTTGCATCCTCGTTCACTTTGGTTAATGCCCATTCACAGAATTCCATCCGTCTATCCGGGTCGTCTTCACTCAAATGCTGTGCCATATGCAATTTGTATGGATGCCATTTGTTTGCTTTCAAAATGCGCCTGATACTCGATCTGCTGACACCACTTTCTGCAGACAACCGTCGTGTACTTTTTCTGGGACTCCGTGTAAGCGCTGTAAGTATCGTAGCTGTTGTGTCTTCATCGGTGGCTGTACGTCTTGGACCACTTCGCGTTGATCTGCAACATTTCCAGTTTTCTGAAACTTGTTAATAAGTTTTGCCACAGTGTCGTGTGTGATGTTCGTTCCATGTTGTCTGTTAAAGTTCATTGCAACCATGCGACTGCTTCCCGACCCAGCCATCAGTATGATTTCAATTCGTTGCTCTTTCGTCAAACGCATATTCTTAGGGTATCTGAAACATAAAAACAAACGTTTAATTTTTCCTATGTATGGAAACTTACGGCCCACCCTGTATACTGACTTTGCTAAAGCTTTCGATAAATGTGACCATGGGATCATAGCACACAAACTTAAGGATACAGGAATTACTGGAAAGCTAGGAAGGTGGATATTTAATTTCTTGACGCAAAGAACGCAAAGAGTGGTGGTAAACGGAGTTAAATCGGAAGTCTCGGAAGTCGTGAGCTCTGTCCCACAAGGGACAGTATTAGCTCCCCTGCTGTTCATAATAATGATTGCAGATATTGATGCAGATATTAAGGACAGTATTGTATCATGCTTCGCAGATGACACAAAGATATGTAAGGAAATATTGAACGAAGATGACATAAGAAAACTACAAAACGACATTGAAACATTGTTCCAGTGGGCAGAAGATAACAATATGAAGTTCAACGAAGAAAAATTCCAACTTCTAAGATATGGTAATAACAAAGAGCTACAGGAAAAAGGGTACAAAACTATGCAAGCCAAACAGATAACACCAAATCCACAAGTCAGGGATCTTGGAGTAATAATGTCGTCGGATGCAGAATTCAGAGAGCACTATAAAATAAAAATCACAACGGCTAGAAAAATAATGGGAATCATCTGGAGGAGCTTCCGCAGCAGAAAAGCAAACATCATGCTCAAATTATGGAAGAGTCTAGTCCTACCAGTAATTGAGTATTGTTCAGTACTCACAAGCCCACACAGAAAAAGAGACATTGCGAGCATTGAAGTTATACAAAGGACTTTTACGACTAAGATAGAGGAAACGGAAGGTGAAGACTACTGGTCTCGACTACAATTCCTGGAACTCTACTCTCTTGAAAGAAGTCGCGAGCGGTACACAATAACATACATATGGAAAATACTTGAGGGCTCTGTCCCTAACCTCAGAAATGAAATAGAAACAAACTGGAATGAGAGAAGAGGCAGATTTTGTACGGTCCCAGCTGCGGTGAGACAAGGAGCCATGAAAACGAGGATGGAAAATACCCTGAGAATACGGGGCCCAAAGCTTTTCAATGTCCTTCCAAAAGAAGTGAGGAATCTCCATTACACCGACCTGAATAACTTCAAGAACAAGCTGGACAGATTCTTGTGCAAAGTCCCTGACCAGCCATGCGTGGCTGGCTACGAGGGCAGGAGGCGATCAGAGAGAAATTCCCTCCTTCACCAAGTCCCGCAAATGAGGCGGGATGCTGCAGAGGGGTCGACCGCAGGTCGATCCTGAACCGTCGTTCAAACTCAACAAAAGTAACAAAAGTAAGTAATATATATATATATATATATATATATATATATATATATATATATATATATATATATATATATGATTGAACTCAGAATGGTCCCCTGAGGTTTTTCATGACACACACAGACCGTGCATAGAACAAGGAACTCTTCTGGGAAAATTAAATCCACTATAGTCCGAAGAAGTAATGGTAAATGACAAACACTATAGTTTTTCTTTTTCATGATGTTCGCCCGACGTGGCCTAACCTCAATATAAGCGAAAGACTCTTTGCATTCACGTCGGATTGAAAAACCTCAGGGGACCATTCTGAGTTGAATCCCATCATGAAACGGACATGTTAAGTGCCTTGAAACGTGGACGCTCAATTTTGCCAGTCGAGGTTTAAGTTTTGTTTTTTGGTTAAAAATACAATAGTTACCCCTTTTTCTTTGATGTATTCAATCCGACGTGAATGCAACGAGTCCTTTGCTTATATTGAGGTTCTGAATATAGTTGGGCTGGGATGCTTTAAACTCTAGATCCTGTCCCAAAGCTGGATCCTAAATGCTTTGCAGATAGCTGGTGAGGGAAGCTATATTTTGGGGGTCTTTTTGCGAGTGACCCATTACCCACGTCGGGCTAACATCATGAAAAAGAAAAAAACTATAGTGTTTGTCATTTACCATTACTTATTCGGACTATAGTGGATTTAATTTTCCCATAAGAGTTCCTTGTTCCATGCACGGTCTGTGCGGACACTCTTCTAATAAGCATCGTTCTTTGCATTATATATATATACAGGGTGTCCGAGAATTATCTGTACAATTTTTGGCTGTTATTAAAAGTCAACCATGAAGTGTAGAAATTCCAGTGTTGTCCCATTTTACAGAGAATCTCATTAAGTTTTTTCTGATACCAAGTTTTGACAAGTTTTTAGAAATTCCAGTGTGTCCGAAAATTATCTGTACAATTTCATCTTTTAATAAATTCTTGATAAAACACGTAAAATTCTTAAACAAGATTATTTAGAATCTGTATTTTCAAAAGTTTTTTATTAAAATAACGTTGTTCAAACATTCAATATGTGCACCATCAGTGATTCGCAAAACATCCAATCGATAATCCAAATGTTGCCATGTACGCTGCAGCATATCCACATCAATTCGCTCAATAGCAGCTGTGATTCTTGCTTTTAAATCATCAATGTCTGTCACCCGCGTACAAAAAAGAAAAAACTTGTCAAAATTGTTATCAGCAAAACGTAATGAGTTTCTCTGTAAATGGACAAGACTGGAATTTCTACACTTCATGGTTGACTTTTAATAACAGCCAAAAATTGTACAGATAATTCTCGGACACCCTGTACAATATATATATATATATATATATATATATAATATATATATATATATATATATATATATCAGTGGCATACATTCCGGATAAGCTTGGTAAGCGCCGCCTACCTTAATAAAAATCTTAAAGATATTAATGACAGTACCGTATTTTTTAGAATAGTCTACAATACTTACCCACTAGCCAGGTATGAGTTTATCATTAGCTACTATAATTACATACATAATATGTACAAATTGTACAATGTACATAATTATAGTACGTGTGTTCGCACGCAATACCGCTCACCCTGTAGACGTACCCACCGCACGCCACTGATATATATATATATATATACACAGGGTGGGCCAAAAGTCTGGATCCATAGGAAAATATTTATTTTAATACATAAATTACAACAAATGGTAAATACTTAAAATGAATATCAACTTTAACTCGTAAATGTGTATCCGTGATACTGTACAGTAGTTCGTACTCCAGTATAAATACTCAAATACTTTTTTATTTCAGCCCAGAAATGGCTTCGAATCTAACAACAGAAAACCGGGTAGAACTTGTGCTCATGTACGCAAGACAGGGCGCTACACACAGAGAAGTTGCTACCGAATTCAATAGAAATCATCCTGATAAGCATCCAGTAACACATGCGACTGTTGGCAAGTTGTTTAAACGTTTCAAAGAAACAGGAAGTGTACATGATCGACGGCGTTCTGGTCGTCCAAAAACTGCAACTGATGAAAATACCTCTGCAATGGTATGTGAAACTTTAACGAATAGTCCAGTAAAGTCAACAAGAAGATTATCAAATGAAACACGCATCTCGAGAACGTCAATTCGAAGAATTATTAAAAATCATAAATTCCATCCCTAAGTGTCTCGATGTCAGAGGCCGCCAATTTGAGCATTTGTTATAATTTGTTGTTTATACTGGAGTACGAACCACTCACTGTACAGTATCACGGATACGCATTTACGAGTTAAAGTTGATATTCATTTTAAGTATTTACCATTTGTTGTAATTTATGTATTAAAATAAATATTTTCCTATGGATCCAGACTTTTGGCCCACCCTGTATATATGGGGGTTAATGCATGGAATAAACTTCGTGTTCCCTCATGTCTAGTCAACTCAAAAAGTGTCTCGTAAAACACCATGTTTTTTACTGGTACATAACATTGGTAAGAAACACGCATGAAGTTTCACGACAGGACTTTTTTTTAATCGACTGTACGAACCTTCGTCGTCACTATTATTAAACTTCACCCCCCCCCCCCCCCCCCCCCCCCCAAAGTTTAGCTTTCAGCTTCAACTTGCATAAATCAGCGTCTCGCAATTTCAAAACAGTACAAATATACGAGAAGAATTAATTCAACAACCAAGGCAAAAATTGTACAACATTATAAATGGCTGCATACGCGAGAGGGTCCCGTTACAAAAGATATTTCTTTTTTGGGCTACTTACGCGTTGACAAGCGATAAATCGCCTTCCAATAAATCTAGATTTATTCAATTTCTTTTTACTGTAAACGATGTTGTCTTGCTTATAACACACACTATATATGGAATGTCGATACTGTAAATCAAACGGTTAATTTTCTTGTATTTTTCTCTTCCTTAAATTTTCATTATTAACCATTATGTCAAGGTCAGATGGCATACAATAAGAAAGAGAAAAGGATCGAACAAAATATAAAAATAAATACGTAATTCCACATTATATATATATATATATATATATATATATATATATATATATATATACACACTGTATATATATATATATACACACACACACACACAAAAATATCTCTATTTTTATTTGATTCGCTGTTTGAAGGAGAAGTGTCCCCTCCCCCACTATTTTAGAGCAATCGATGCCCCTGAGAGTGGTTATAAAGAGTGGTAGGGGATGCAGAAATGTAGAGTGGTTATAAAGGGGGGTCGGGGATGCAGAAATGTAGAGTGGTTATAAAGGGGGGTCGGGATACAGAAATGTAGAGTGGTTATAAGGGGGTCGGGGATACAGAATGTAGAGTGGTTATAAAGAGGGGTCGGGGATACAGAAATGTAGAGTGGTTATAAAGAGGGTCGGGAGAAGGGAAGTATATACAGGGTGCGCAAAAGTCGCGCATCATAGGAATTTTCAGTGTTGATTATAATATATTGTTTTCTTTTAGGTAGGGGATGGCTGCGAAATTAACAATAGACGAGTGGGTGAACTTGGTTTTAATGTATGGAATACCAGTACAATAAATCGATGAATCGATACAGAATTTAAATTCTGTACTGATTCATCGATTTGTAGTACCTGGTATTCCAGCATTAAAATCAAGCTCACCCTCTCGTCTATTGTTAATTTCGCAGCCATCCCCTACCTAAAAGAAAAAAATAATATATTATAATCAACACTGAAAATTCCTATGATGCGCGATGTTAGTAAGGAAATGTCTGCCACGTAATTTAAATCTGTTATTACGAGTATTGATATTATCGAAAATGAACAATGTCAAAATTTATGTTATCGATTTTATTAACTATTTTGAAAACTTCAATAAGCTCCCCCTTAATCTCCTAGTTTCGAGTGAATACAAATTTAACTCTTTAATCCTCACAATTATTCATGTCATTGTAAATTGAAAAAAATGTATTTATTTTATTATTATTAATAAACGTTATTCTATCTATCTCTCTATTCTATCTAATCCCATCTTCGCAAGACTTATTGCGTAGTGACGGAATTAGTTTCGTGGCGCGTCGCTGAACCCTTTCCAACCTGTCAGTATCCTCACGCAAATACGGGCACCAAAACTGAACCCCTTGTAAAGGGGCACTATCATATTGTTCGATTTAAATTCGAAATTACGCGCTATGAAACCTAACATCCTATTAGCTTTTGCGCAAGACTCCAGGCACTGGTTCCTAACTTTTAAATCCTTAGATACGCGTACGGCTAAATCTACTTCCTTGTCAACGCTCGCTGACTGTCCATCGTCCATCGTGTACGTGTAATTATTGTTACGAGAACCTATATGAAAAACTTTACATTTGTCTACGTTAAATTGCATCTGCCACTTATCCGTCCACTCCATAATCCTATTTATATCGTCTTGGAGCCTATTTCTATCGTCCACGTTAAGAACTTTACTGCCTATTTTAGTATCGTCCACGAACTTTGACACGTTACTGGTCAAGCCTACATCTTTGTCGTTAATGTAAATTACGAATAGCAATGGGCCTAATACTGAACCCTGGGGGACACCGCTAACTACATCCAGCTACCCTGATTCCCGATTCTCTACCATTAACAACGACCCTCTGTTTCCTGGCACGAAGCCATTCCTCTAAGTAGTTAGCTAGTTAGCTACCTGACCGCGTATACCGTGCGCTTTAACCTTCGCAATTAATTTTCTCTGCGGAACTGTATCGAACGCTTTTTTAAAGTCTATAAATAAATAACGTCAGCCGCTCTATGCTTATCGTTCGCGCACTATTTCGTTATAAAACTCTAACAAATTAGTTAAACAAGATTTATGGCGTCGGAACCCATGCTGACTACTATTAATCAAATCGCGACTCTCTAAGTGATCGACGATACGATCCCTACCTACGGATTCCAAAAATTTACCGACAACTGACGTTAGGCTAATAGGCCTATAATTGCTAGCTACTGTGCGGTCGCCTTTTTAAAAATGGGGGTAACGTTAGCCAATTTGAATTCTTCAGGAATAATCCCCGCTTCCAGTGACTTGTTACAAATTTTTGTTGAGGGGCCAACGATAACGTCTTTCAAATCCTTCAAATGTCTAGGATAAAGCGCGTCAAGGCCTGAAGCCTTGCTAACTTTTAGCTTATCGATATAATGCGCAATCTCACCTTCGTAAACAGTTATTTCATTCAAAATAGTCTCACTACTAAATGGAATGATATCGTCCACGTCGGGACATTATTTACGTCTTCTACGGCAAAAACTGTCGCAAACAAGTTAAAAATACCCGCCATCGCCTGAGCGTCAGAAGCCACTAGAGGGTCTATGTTATCTTTTATTGGCTTACGATTATTGACGTAGTCAAAAAACTTTTTCGGATTATGTTTACTAGCCGCAGCTATAAGTATCTCTAAGTTACGCTTAGCATTCCTAACAGATCTTTTAGCCTGACGTCTAAGCTCGATAAATCTATTAAAGTTAGTTACCCCGCCATTGCGCTTATTAAGTCTATACGCTCTGTTACGATCGTTTAGGAACTCACCTATTTACCTAGTCCACACTTCGGCCTAGTCCACCACTTTCTAGCGCGCTTGGGCTTACGAGGAATAAACTCCCTTTCGATATTCAAAAAACTTTCTTTAAACGCCTCCCAATGAAATTTGCGTCATTACCCATAAATAAATTATCCCAGTCCACTACTCTCATCCTGTCCGCAAACTATCAAAATTAGCCGTACGAAAATCAGGGACTTCTATTACGTTACTATCCTTACTGTTTTCTATCAATAGCTTAAACCTAATAATTTGGTGATCACTACATCCCAAACTCTCACCTACTTCCGAACCTTCGACTATATTTTCTTCGTTCGTCCTCACCACGTCCAAAATATTGTCACCGCTAGTTGGTTCGGTAACTATTTGTCGTAAAAAATTATCTTCCATGAACTCAATCAATCTCAAACCCTCATCATTACCAGTAAAAGTCTCGTAATTAACGTTAGGGCAGTTAAAGTCTCCGACAATTATACTATCCCGATTATTAATAAAGTTACCAAGAAGTGTGTAAAAATCTAGTATCGGTATCGAGGGTTGAACGGGAGGTCTATGAACAACAATGAAATTAAAGCTAATACTACGCGCCCTAACTTCAACGCATATCGCATTAATTGTTGCCGGGAAATCTATCTTAACCTCGATAGCCTTAAGGGAATTACGAATGTACAACAAAACGCCGCCACCAATCCTATGTAACCTATCATTAGTAAAAAGTTTAAAACCCGCTATATCAAGTTCCCACAACAAGTCCCAAGTCACAGTATTTAACCACGTTTCGGTTATAGCCTATACCGTAGTTTCCCAGAATAATTATAGCCTTAAATTCGTTCAATTTATTTCTAATACTAGTAACCTTCCCGATAAGCTACCTATAGTAGAAACTAGGTTCCTAACCTCACCCTTCAACTTCCTAACGTCCTCAACGTTAGTATAGGTTCGGCCTTCGTCAACCGTAAGTCTACCCCTGCCATCATCAAGCGTTGCAAATCGTCCCGTCACCTCGCGTACACTACGTTTTAAATCCACTATCTCTTCACTCAACTCGCAAAAGAAACAAACCGATCTCTCGGTAATCGCCATACCGCAGTTGTAATCTTTAAAATCAGTATACCACCGATTAACCCCACACCTACCACATGACGCTTTCTGCGACGGCATCGCTCAAGTTAAAGTAGTTAAAACGTTTATAACCGTCACAAGTTTAAATTAAATTAAGCCAGCACGTTTTGAAAACTTCTAAATCCCTAAAAGCGCAAATATTCAGTTACTTAATTATAACAATGTGAATATAAACGCAAGTATATAAATTCAGAACTTTCCAACAGTAAATTTATCGGCAATATCCAAAAGTAGAAATAATATCAGAGAGCCCAAGTAAGGAGTCTGGCTGACGAATGAGTAAGGAGTCTGGCTGACGAATGAGTAAGGAGTCTGGCTGACGAATGAGTAAGGAGTCTGGCTGACGAATGAGTAAGGAGTCTGGCTGACGAATGAGTAAGGAGTCTGGCTGACGAATGAGTAAGGAGTCTGGCTGACGAATGAGTAAGGAGTCTGGCTGACGAATGAGTAAGGAGTCTGGCTGACGAATGAGTAAGGAGTCTGGCTGACGAATGAGTAAGGAGTCTGGCTGACGAATGAGTAAGGAGTCTGGCTGACTCTTATGTATAGAATTATCTATACACCGAATACCACTTCTTCATAAACTCCCAAAAACTCCTTACGCTGATTCGGAAACATTTGATTGGCTAATACCCCAATTTGTGCCACATCTCTACGTTGTACGAATAAGAATAGATATTGTGTATTTAGCGATACATCACGCATGTATCTATTCTTGAAAAACAAGTTTTGAGTGATGAAGAACACGCTTATGTTAAGATGGTGGGATAATACTGTAAATGTCTCGGCAAACGTTTTATCCATTTCTAACATGAAATCATCAATTACAACAACCGTGTGCTCATCGCCCTTCAGAGAACTAACATCATAAACGCCTTTGTGGAACAAAATATCATCTTGGTATTCGTTGAATACGGCTTGGTATGCCGAATAGCACCATATAAGTTTGTGCACAAAATTTGAGAACAGTTCGTCCTTATCTTTAATGATTTTAAGCATAAACACGGTTTTCCCACAGCCTGTATGATCAGATATAATGCATGGAGAAGGGCTTGTGAACCTGAATTTTTTTACAGAATCCATCTCTAACACGTCACACTCCTAAGTGGGACACTTACAAAATATAATAAAATGTTAAGTGTTGCTCCTTATGTTCTACAATCTTGTTTTTCTTCTTCCCCAGAACGTGAATGATGACAAGAATGAGGTACTGTACCAGCAACATGTCCCCATCGTAGATATTACTGATGAGGTTGATGATAGGGACGATAGTGTAGTTGTTGTTGAGGCTATAGACTGCACCCCCGCCAGCGTTCCGGAACAATCAGCAGTGACAGGCACAGAACTCCCACTCGTCAGTTTGAGAGGAAAGCGGGTGCATGACAACATCGCCGATGCTGAAACACCTTCCACGTCAGGTGTAAAACGGGTAAAACCGTCTAAAAATGTAATAGAACACCAGCCCTCTGCGTCTTACGGTACAACCCCTACAGTAGCTCCTTCTACAAATAAAGCTGTACCCGCTTATCCCTATTCAATACCGCCCCCCGCTGTGCCCTCCACCTCGACAGCAACACAGCAATCTGTAAGAGTAGCATATCATTCGAGCTAGTGCGCAGCGTCACCACCACCCCAGCTCTGACTAGAAACCGGTACGTAGCCAGTCAGGGTAGACCCGCGAGCCATGTATAGCAATGGCTTTGAACACGGACTGCGGCGCGTAGTTGAGCGTATTGTGGAGTTTGCCCTTCAGATCTGTGAGGGGCGTGAAGCCAAGACGCGACTGTCCCTCGGGTTCGGGTCAGATGATAATGATAGAGACGATTTTTGGGTAGTAACACTCTACAGACGTCTGGCTGCCGTAGATATAGAGTACATTTTGGGGCGTATAATGCAGGCCTATCAAAGCGGCACCGAGCTTAATATGGAGGATTTCACGATTGATGTAGATCACGTCTTATACTCTTAACTTCAACAGTTACCAGATATACAAAAGAGACACTTGATTTCGATTACGGTTGCTGCTTTATAGCAATACTCTTGGCTCAAATGTTTACTGTGGTAAATACAGCTGCCCGAAAAATGTGGATGCCTACGATAGTGGAGCGTGCACATAAACTGGCTACAGACTGCAGTCTTGAATTTGATTGTGATATAGGGCCTGAAGAGTTGCGAAGGGTAGAGCAGGAAATGGGTGTGCGTATAGTTGTGTTTGGATTGGATGATAGTCGTAGGACTGTGCATATTTATAAAAGGAGCGTGAGAGAACGTACAAAATCTCTACTTATTTTAGACTTGTCTGTAACAACGTATCTCCCCATCCGTAATGTAAGGGCTCTTTACGCGAGTTATGATAAAAGCCGAAAATATGGAAGACATCACGATTTGTGTAAGGGTTGTCTCGAGTTTACGAATGACCTTTTGAAACATTGTAAAGAATACCACATGGTTTGCGACCAGTGTAAAAGCCCCAGATGTGAAAGTCGAGCAGTTGAAGCTGAGAAGCGTGATTATAATGTGTGTAAACGCATGCTTTTCAATAATACCTGTTTTGGATTTCATAAATCAAATGGCACGTGTTGGAAAATGAAAATTTGCGAGTGCGGTATGTTTCATACAATGGACAGCTCGGAGAAATTCGAGCAAAAATGTGATGAAATTCACTGTTCTACATGCCATGAAGAATATAAGGCGGATGGTGTAAAGTACGTTTGTTATATGAAAGATGCCAAACCTAAAAATAAGCCTTGTATAATCGTGTATTATGACAAACTTGCATAAACCCCGAAACAAAAGAGGTTATCCCGCATTTACTCGTAAGTCAGACTATTTATGATGAATGCATGAACATTGAGTGTGATGAATGCCACAAATGTGGTAAGCGAACAAACATTTTTAAGGTGTCTGCAAGAGATTCTCCGGTGAAACTGTTTGTGAACTATATTGTCAAGCTAGCATGATCCTCAGAGATATTCACGAATGGTCCCTTGAAAAGAGGGAACAAACTTATGCAGATGCGGATAAGAGGAAATGTTCAGTTTAAAGACCCCCTTTTATTCACACCTTGTAAATTAGCTAAGATACCCAAGGTGATGGGCGTAGACGCTGAAGTTTCAAAAGGGTACTTTCCTTACACATTCCTTACTCACGGCACTTTAAATTATGTAGGACCACCACCCCTAAACATTACTTTAACTATGAATGTATGAGTACAAGCGAACGTGAAGATCTTGAGCTCTCCTACAGCAAGTTTAATGAAGATAATCCTGACACTGTAGCGTTTGAATGTGAACGTTATTGTGTGAATGATGTACGCGTACTTAGAGTATGCTTCCAAGGCTTTAGAAGGATGTACATAGCGCGTTTCAACTGTGATCCGTCAGAAGCAGCAAGTACGATCGTATCAGTGTGTTTTACCATATTCAAGAATAATTTCATGCCTAAAGACACTTGCAATCATTCCCCGAAACGTCCCTCACAGTTATAGGTATAAGGCTATTTACTGTCTCACTCACATAGAGCAGCAGACAGGCGTATATATAAAGCACGCTCGCAACACTGGGAAAGTGGCAATCAAGGTCAATGGCAGTGTTTTTTGGGTGGATGGCTTAAATGAGGGCCCCATCACTGGTGAGAAGTCAGTGTACTCCTTTAACGGCTGCTGGTGGCATGGATGCCCGCGTTCTGAGTGCGGCGTCACAGGGGATGTTCATGGGAGATCTCTCGCCGATAGCCTCGCATGGACCCGTACCCGCGACCAGCTTATAAACTTCCAGTTCACTCAAGGTTTTGTGGGAGCACGAATATGATGCCTGGATGAAGTTTGATGAGCAGTATCGCGAAGAAATAAGGGCTATCAAAGTACAATGATGGTGGAACCCCTCAAATGCGGTGACAGCTTGTTTGGAGGACGTACAAACCCTTTCAAACTATACTTTCCACCTACGGACGGGGTGAAGATTCATTACTACGATTTCTGCTCATTATACCCTTACGAGATGAAGAACAATCCGTACCCCATAGGTGCGCCTGAAAAACTAGTGGGCCCCGCCATGCCTACCATCGAAGAGTTCTCAGCTAATTTGAGTCAGAGCTACTTTTGTCTTTCTTTCGTAGATATGCTTCCCACTCGCGACTTACGGATGTCAATCTTGCCCGTTGTATAGACCACAAACTCATGTTCCCTCTGTGTGTGAAGTGCGCAGAGGAGAACTGTGGGGACTCTAATCACACAATCAACCGGAGGAAGATCAGAGGCGTATATACAAGTCCTGAGCTGTCCCTAGACCTTCGCCACGGATACAGAATACTGAAGATCAGAAGCTCCCCAACCTTTTCACGCCATATATAAATACGTTTCTGAAGGACAAGGTGGAAGCCTCAGGCTACCCGCGAGGAGTTGAGACCGAAAATGTAAAATCGGCATATATTCAGCGCCACCGTGATCGTGAAGGGATAAAACTTGAACGTGGCCAGATTGTGAGGAACCCTGGCAAGCGCTTTAGTGCAAAGTTGTGCCTAAATAGCCTTTGAGGGACGTTTGCTCAGAATACAGACAAGTGGAACGTTCATTTAGCTGAAAGTTAGTGAAGTTTAGGATTATGCAAACGCCAACGATAAAGAAGTCATGGAAATCGTGAATGTGGGTAATACGTACATAATAAGGTACAACAGAACCGAATTGGCTACAGATACATCACGTGTTACAAACATACATGTAGCCAATTTAACAATAGCATACGCACGTATCCATCTATGGCATCTGTTGCATTCTCTTGGGCGACGGGTTCTGTACGCAGATACAGATAGTGTGATATTCACGGAGAGGGAAGGCGAATATATGCCTCCTATTGGAGAATTCCTCAGAGAGTTGACTGACGAGATCAAGAATGAGTATGGAGGCATCGCCTACACCGATTCTTTTGTCTCAATAGGACCAAAAACTTACGGGATATGTGTGAGAGTGGGAGAGGAGCACAAATACATTGTGAAAGCTAAAGGCATCACGCTTAACCATGCCAACCGCCAGATCGTCAACTTTGATTCGCTCAAAGATCTAGTGAGCTTAGAAAATGATGGAAATTAGGATGACCAACCATCTCACCTGATTGTAGGAACTCATAACTTCCGGGCACAGAAATTGGTGTGTGAAGGAACTTAGGGGTACGAAGATGTGTCGTAACACCTACATGAAACGATACCAAGTGCCTGGCACCGACGACACTGTTCCCTTTGGGTACCATGGTGCATGAATATTTGTTATATATATATCCTCTATTAGAGTATATTTACTTTTTGACGATATTTTACAGTTTATTTATTTTTCCTATTTATTAAGAGTATTTAAAATAAATTATGTTTCAGTTAGCGTTTCACTTTCTGTGTGTGTGTGTGTGTGTGTGTGTGTGTGTGTGTGTGTGTGTGTGTGTGTGTGTGTACAGTAAAAATCTAAGCACCGCCCACTGTATGGTGCAGTCCAATCAAAAGTGTCACGTGACTCCTGTTACTGATCCAGTTCGTGGAACATATCTCCGCCCTGCGTGTTCAGTTGACCTCAGCAAGCCCTGGTTCTCAGACGTATCTTTTACCTGTTGAAGAATTCTCGCGTAAACGGAAAATAGTGATGGCTGCCTCTGATATTGCATGCTCTACATTCCTAAAGTGGTACTCGATAAAGTCTACAGATGTGGTGAACACTCAAAGGATTTCTAGTCATCCCTCCTTTGAAACCTTTAAGGCCACATTAAATTGTGCGAAGCATGAGGAGCAAGACGTCCAAATACTCTATGGATATTCTGGTGAGAGCATTGCGGGTTTTCGTGGCTCAAACGATGTAATGGAATATGTTGTAGAATTAAACTGTTAAAGAACACATACACCGTGAAGTGAAAGAATCAACACATGCAGAAGAGAAACAGAGGATCTAGGTTGTGAACCTTGATGATTGGTGTGAGAAGAGGTATTATGCCATGTCACATCATATCGATTACGCAAACACTGCGATGGAGAATGTAATTGTTGCGATTATGGACAGTTTAAAATATTTCTACCACTACAGCCATGTATATCATGAGGAGGTTCGCAGCGAAATTGTAGCTAAAGGTTTATGCGAGTTTTCAGTAGAGTTTAGGGATGAGTATCGTTTGTACAACAAAAAAGGACAAGTATGAACACGTTTCTCTCAAATAGCTCGCCAGAGTGTTAATAAATGTGCATAGTTCGAGAAAGTACAATGGTGAATACAGTTACCTTTGAACGTTGTAGAAGATGTATGGTGCGCATTCCAGGAAGTGTGTGTAATAAAACGTTAAAGCCGATATTACTTCATGTATCGCAGATGGAAAAATTCTCTAAACGCCTACCCGCTATAATGGGATACAGTTTTAAATATTCGGATGATTCACCAGTGCGCCTCGATTCTTTCATGTTGGAACAACCACGTACACGAATCTGCATTACTAACGCTTGGCAGCTTTCATGACAAACCCCGTGTGACTCATTCCATCCCACACCTCCCGCCAAGTCAAACAGCGCACCGGCGGCTCATAGTCGCCTCAGAGCTTGACCCGACTGGACGCGCTCTCCTCATAGAATCAATAGAACACTAATAAAAGATGGAGCTTCCGTTGAGCAGTATCCTCAATGTAGTATACGACGTGTCCGTGTTGAAGTCTGCGCGTGTATTCAGGCGTAATACCGGTGCTACTAATTATATACTTGAAACGAAATGCAGACAATCAAACTGTGGTAAACGGAATGTTATTTATTTAAGTGTTGAGATGAACAGAATCTTCGTGGTGGTTAAGAAACGGGGTGAGGACAGTTATGAAATATCTGTAGGTGTTGGCACAAGAAGAGAACAGATTAGTGATGCACCCTCAAATGCCATTATTTGTACGTTGTGCATAAATCGTGATACAAACCAACCATGCGCTGATATACGACTGATGTGGAAGAATGCTGCAGACAATAACGCCCTTATCCTCACGCGACACTGTTTCATTCTCGACAATGTTTGAAGTCGTCTGTTTCTGCAAACTAAAACCTATATTAGACGCACGTGTTGCTGATACGCGTTATTTTAACACCGTGCTTGAATATGCATACACCGCCCTGCTCGATGATTTTACCAGGTGTAGGGACGAGCAAGGCGAGAATAGTTTGGAACTGGATGCGTATTTAGAAGGTACAGACTCCTCGAAATATCATTAACTTTGGTACAAAGGACTTGAGTGGTACAGGCCTGAACTCACCTTCACTGTTCACCCTGAAGAATTATTTCTTTATATAAGACGCAGTTGTCGGCACGATTTATAAACATGCTTCAAATGCTGATATGAGTTGTGAACAAGATTTTACAGTTGAAAAGCTCGGCGCGGAAAGAATAAATCCCAGTTTGGATAGGAGTGTTTATAAACTTGAATTTAATGGTGATGTTGTAGCAAACGATGCCATCTTTGTGCGTGCTTTCGAGTGTTTTCTATCCGCGTTTAAAGAGCGTGATAGTTTGACTCCCAATTGTAAAGTGGGTACAAAAATAGTGTTAAACGAGCTGAAAGCCCTTTATATTGAATATAGACATCCGCATACTTTGAGTGGTGAATTAATATTAAATCACATTATTGTGTAGTACAAAGCAATGAGGATGTAACTATGAACTAGATTACATGCGAGTTTAGTATTTTATTTAAGCGTGGTAGAAACTGATCTTAAAGTGTGTATTTCCATTTTTGATGCGTAACCTTTGTTAACCCTTGTTAGGGTTCCGTGCGTCGTCTTTCTTCACACGAAGGTCAAGCTCGTGGCCCCGCCTCTAGTCTTGGCTTGGTGGAAGAGCGAGTTGCTCTTTTGAGCTCCACCGCACATAGCCAGGTACACCCGGCTCATCTGGTACCGTTCTGAGCCAGGCATTTAGTCTTCTCTTGAAGACTTCAACTTTGTCCCCTGTAATGTTTCTGAGGTCCTTTGGAAGCTGGTTGAAAATTCTTGGCCCCCTGACAACCAAGCTATTTTCCTTCAGAGTTGAGGAGGTGCCTTGTCGGGCCTTTAATTTGGGAACACTACACATTCTGCCTTTCCTATTTTCCAGCGTTGTTTAGATGGTAATTGGGTTTAGTTTTAGGTTTGGTACCAGTTTTTCGATCATTTTCCATATGTACTGTAGATTATGGTATACCTCTCTCCTTCTTCTTTCCAGGGAGTACAGATTTAGTTTACGTAGTCTTTCCCAGTAGTTGAGTTCTTTGCAGCCATCAATTTTTGCTGTGAAATGTCTCTGCGTTTCTTCTAGTTTATTAATTTTTTCCTTTTTATATGGGAACGTCAAAACTGAGCAGTATTCAAGTTTTGGTATGATCAGTGTTTCCAACAGAGGAATCATTAATGTCTTGTCCTTCCTTATGAACGTTCTTAGTACCTGTCCCGCGACTCTTTTTGCTTTGCTTATTGCTATCTGATTTTGTGTCTCGAATTTGGCATCATTGGTCATTATTACCCCCAAGTCGATCGCTTTCGTGGTTCTCTGAATTTCTTGTCTATCTGGAGCATAATATGCAGTCTATTTAATTTCCTCATTTCTCCCATATCTCAAGAGCTGAAATTTCTCGGTGTTAAATGTCATATTGTTGTCTTCTGACTATTTGTATATTTTGTTTGTGCCCCTCTGCAAGGCCTCCACTTCGTTTGCATCGCTGATTTTTCTGCTGATCTTTGTATCGTCTGCAAATGATGTTACTGTACTGTTGCTGTTTACTCCACTGTCTATGTTTGTTAGCATGATAATGAAAAGGAGTGGTGCCAGCACTGTACGTTGTGGTACTGAGCTGCGTACTTCTGATTCTGATGATGATACACCTTGAATTTTGACCACCTGTAGTCGTTTTCTGAGGAAGTTGTAGATCCATTTTCTTACTTTGCCTGTTATTCCCATATGTTTCATTTTATGTGCTATTATACCATGATCGCATTTGTCGAAAGCTTTCGCAAAATCCGTGTATTATATATATATACATATATATATATATATATACATATATTTATATATATTAAACATATGTTGTGTGTTCTGATTTTGTTGTATATAGAATTCTTCTGTACTAGCTGTATTATTTTTTGTTTTGATGAGTATATCTATATATGTTAAATAATTCCAGTTATTCCTGTTTTTGCATCTAATGCATATACAATTCTTCTCTACTGCTCGTGTTATGATTGATGTAAATATATGTGTTAAATAAATCATGTATGCATTATCTCTGTTTTGTGCCTAATGTATATGCATATTTTGTATTTCGATATATATTAAATAAACAGAACGATGTAGTTGTATTTTATTTCGCCTTTACATCATGCAAACAAATATTAATAGATGTGAAGGGTATATATATAAACGATACAGTGTGTGCCTGTGTGTGTGTATCGTCTGTCCCTCTAAAGAAACTGGCTGTTTACGCCGTACGATTGGCTGTCATGGCAGGCTTCTAAGCCTAAGCTTCTAAGCTATAATGCTAAAGCTGCCCAGGATGGCTGATCAAAACTCCATTATGCGGCGAGACATACCAGCGAAAACATCTCTTCTCTCTCTCCTCCTCTCTTTCCTTCTTGCGTTTTATTAATCTTGTTAGGTTAGGTTACCCATTCCCCCCTTGGAGGGTCTAACCCCCACTCCCCCCTTGGAGGGTCTAACCCCCTCTCCCCCTTGGACGGTCTAACCCCCTCTCCCTCCTTTGAGCATTATTGATCATGTTGCATTCAATTGATTTGCACTCTACATTTTTGCGGGGATACTACTCACACCCCCTGACTTTTTTTGTGGGGTTACATAAAAGACATGATCTATTCTACCAAGCCTAAGACACTTGAAGACCTAAAGACCGAAGTTTATGAGGTAATCAACAACATCCCAGCTGAGCTAATTCAAAAAATTATGTCAAACATTTGTGTAAGGTTGAATATTGTGTTAGAAAAAATGGCGATTACACTGAACATGTTGTTTAATTAAAGTTAATAAACTCGTATGTTTTACGTACCTATTGCGTTTGTCTTTGGGTCTAGATTCCTTTCATTTAGCTTAGAACATTTATTTAGAAATAGGGGCATTTTTGTGGGACACCCGGTATATATATATATACAAAGTTTACTGCCCACTGCCACCAGGATTCGAACATGGTTACTCTGACTCGGAGATGCGGGCGTTAATCATTAGGCTATGACAGACTGACAGGACAACACTAACAGCATGAAGACATTTCATCACCCGAGGAAATCGCATAACGCTTTCACGTCCAGAGGTGGTTTTACGTTGTTAACCCTCTGCACTGGAGCCAATGAAGAGAATTTACTTAAAAACTATCTGGCAAACACAAGGGTTTGCGTATACAAGAAAAGCGTGGTTGTCGTCTCTCTCTCTCTCTCTCTCTCTCCTTCTCTCTCTAATATATATATATATATATATATATATATATTCTGCTCGATTTTTTAGTTTATTTACTAAAAAAATTAAATGACAAATTAATCATCAAAATAATTCCCTTCTTTTTCTATAACCTCCTCCCACCTGTAGAAAAGTTTTTTATGCCACGTTCGAAGAAATCCCTCGGTTTCGAGTTAAAAAAAGCGATCACTTCGTTTTCGATAGCTTCCCTGGATTGCAACTTTTGTCCATCTATGTGGTTTTGCAGACTTCTGAATAAATGGTAGTCTGAAGGTGCGATGTCCGGAGAATAAGGTGGATGAGGCATTTTTTCCCAACCAAATGCCTCCAATTGGGCAGTGGTGATTCGAGCAGTGTGAGGGCACGCGTTATACTGGTGGAATAGAACATCTCTGCGATTAATTAATGCAGGACGTTTTTCTTGTAATGTCATCTTCAATCGTTGGAGTTATTGGTAGTAGACTTCAGCTGTGATTGTTCGGTTATCTGGCAGAAGCTCAAAATGAATAATTCCTTGCATATCCCACCAAACGCATAGCAAAATTTTCTTTGGGTAGGGTCCATTCCTTGGCTGAGGTTCAGGTTTGCTTTGTTTCACGGTTAAGCCACTGATGTCGACGCTTAATATTGTTATAGAGAACCCATTATTCATCCCCAGTGACGATCCGATTCAAAAACGGTGCCTGCAGTTGCCGAGAATGCAGTGAATGTGCAAATATCGATTCGATGTTGAAGATTCGCTTGTGACAAATCATGCGGAACCTATTTTCCAACCTTCACTACTTTTCCTAACAGCTTCAAATGACGATGAATGGTCATATGGCAACGCCGAGTTGCAAGCCAAGTTCTCTTACAGTTACCGTTGGGTTTTCCTCCACTGTTGCTTTCAGCAACTCTTCATCTAACTCATTTGGTCGTTCTGTTCGTTGATAATCTTTGACTGAAATCTCCATTTCTGAACTTCTCAAACCATCTCCTACACATCCATTCGCTCACATCATTATTTTCATAAACTCTCTGAATGTTTCTTGTGGATTCACTAGCGTTAGATCCTTTATGGAACTCATACAGCATCACATGTCGAATATGCTCTTTCGTGGGCTCCATGTTTTTTCAATTACTGTAATATCGTAGGGGTGGCGTTGTAATGTATGAAAAACACCAGAGAAAATATTTATTAGTCTAATCCTACACTAGCCTAAGTAATTTTGTATCATTCTGTATCGTGATAAAACATGTGCGAACCTGTCGCTGGGTGTATTTTGCAACATTTCTAAAACTACTTCACATTATCTTGAGGTTATTCTATTATCTATCGTCCATTTTCTAATCGAGCAGAATTTATGTTACAACCTGATATATATATATATATATATATATATATATATATATCAGATGAAGCCGCTATACCGGGCTATGTGGGATGGCGAGCTAGGAAAAAAGTAATTCTCTCCTCCACCGAGCCAGCTCTAGAAGTGGGGCCACGAGCCTGACCTCCGTGTGGTGAGCAACAAACACGGGAATTCTACAAGGTTACAAAGTACATTTGACACTATAACAGATTGCAACTTTTGTACTGTAAATGTAAAAAATGTAAAAAATGTTAAAAACCGTTCTAAACATTGAAAAAATAATTAAAAAAGTAAACAAATTGAAATACAGCTCCCATTTCGTTCCGACACAGATTTAAAAAATAGTATCACAGTACCATAACTCAAGAGAGCAAATGGGTTCAAATCGTTGTTATGCATAGTTTATATTAGTACAGTAGATGGATCTTTGATACTCGAAATTCCGGCTTTTATCTCTCTTTTAGTTAATTTTCATCTATTTGGCCTTCTCCACACTAGTTTGTTCTACGCAATACGTCAACATAACTGCTGATCTTTTTACCCATACATGTACTCAACTTTGCATCATAGTCACACAATATCACACAACGGCAGAGCTTCCGTCGTACCCAAAGTATTCATTTCAGTTTTACCCAATAACAGAAAATACTGTAATTAGTTCATATATCTGTGATCAGTAATTATGGTTTAACATTTCAATTTTATTAATGATATTTTACCGATATTTCCCTTTCACTAATTTACATCCGTTATGACGAAGGATATCGTGTGTGTGTGTGTGTGTGTTTTATTTTTGGGCTGTTTAACCTCCTTCGTAATGAAAAAGGTCACGTGACGGAGGGAATCTACAGCTTTACGTGGGATCCGAACTCCAGGTCGCCGCTATATCATCTGGACACAGAGAACAGTCATTCATCAAGACCCAGTGTCGCTTAAATCTGCTGACGTACGGGAAACTGGGTTGCGACATGGATACACATACCCCTATCTTCGACGTAGATGACAAAATTACTGTAATTAATATACCTGAAAAACGAGAAAAGATGAACTAGCCTTCAGAATATCCATCTAAAGTCATTTAGAGCAGCACAAGGATATCAATATTCCATTGGAGGCTGGAGGGGGTGGGGTGTAAAAAGTAATATTAAAAATAAAAATAGATTCATTACGAGGCATAAGTATTCAGTCAGAACACTACGATCATTCTTCAAGCGTGAATGGAAGGTCAGATGGCAAAGGTAATCTCCCCAAAGGAATATAGGCCCTTTATGTATGAGTAAGCACATATGTTGAATAATTATGCAACTTTTCTCCGTCAGAGGAAGTTGCTCAGCTATGGATTGTACAGACACGCATAATCACGCACTATTAACAAATAATTTACTATACCTGATGATTGAGAATGATTTAAAAGAAAAAAACACATACTTCAACTTTCAAGACAAGAAAAAACCATCTATAATGTTGAGATTTTGTAGAAAGAAATTAATGGTACCAATTAAATTTGAACAAAAAATTTAGTGAGATAAATTTCATTTTTCTTATTGAAACAAAAACGAAAAGATGAAATATTGACCAGAGTCTGCATGGATTTGCTGAAATCAGTTTAAAGGGTTTCAAGATGGAGGAGAAAGAAAGAGAAAAGATAGCAGAAGGAATGATTATTAAAATTTTTTAAAGCTACGTTTTGCCACAAAATAAGATTTAATGGTGATTTGTGTGTTTTTTCTTTTGATATATCATTTCTTTGTTTATTAATATTACATACAACACGAATCAGTTAACTGTCAGCACTCAAGAATTAAAGAGTTTAATAAGATTAATTTCTACGGATGGGTTCACACTGTTGCAGTAAATTATGAATTACTTCTCTTACATTTATTAACCGTCACACCTTCGTAAGGGAGGTCACTATACACTTCCCATTCAATGTTATTCCCATTCTCACCTGCATCTTGTCCGCAAATGAGAATGGTCGAAGGGAGAATTCCAAATTTGAGAAATAGTTTCCTGATTTGAGAAACGGTAAAAAGAGATCACCACGCAATTGCGAGATTGAAGAGTATTTTCTCAGAAAAATCTAATTTGAAGTGAGAAATCCTACAACGGGAATGACTCTATTTGAGAATTTCCTCGTTACTCGCGGATTTCTCCCTCTTGGTCGAGGAATGAAATGAGAATGACATTGAGGGGGGAAGAAACGCTATATGCTAAATCTTTATTATAAACATACAGAAAAGATGGTAAAAAACATTAAAGATAAATTCGTCTTTAATGACACAGATCCTTTCCAGAATAAATTGAACACAGTTACAATATAAATAAATTTTACAGTGACACGAAATATACCTATATAAAAAAATAACTTTTCTTCTGGTCTCAGCATGAAGGGCGAAAACACGTCTTGGCATGGCGACAGTAAATATTTACATTGGTCAAAATATTTGCTAAATTTCGCTAAAGTTTCCCTTGGAGTTGTCATAAGTGTGAAAGGAGGTTTTCGTTTTCATAGATGGCGACCAACATGCTCCCTAACGCGTTTAAGAGGGTTCCTGTCAATGTTTCTATGTGCTCAGTAAAGAACTCGCAGCCCGTTTATTATCTTCCACTGAATGGTAGTTTGGGAGGTGCGAAGTATGGCTCAGCTCTGTCAGTAAGGGTGTATTTAACTGCAGAATATCCTTTTGAAAACGTGGGAGATGACCTTCAAGAATGAATACATCTTTAGCGGTTTTAAAACGTCCTTCGACGAATACTTCGTGAACGAGTGTGTTTTGTGTTCGTTCTGAAACTCCCGAGGGCCAGCCTGGTCGATGGTTAGCCTCTCATTTAATGGAAATTTGCGATGCTATTAAATATTCCCTTTTCCAATCTGTCTATCTGTCTGATCATACAACAAATTAAATGATATAATTATCACGTAGAACACAACTGAATACGAAGTACCCGTAAATATACGTTCTATTTTTGCCAGTGCTCATTTTACTCTGGCAGATAGGCCTACCATTTTGTGTGTATCTGTAATTACTTTAGGGAAAGTATTAACCAATGGAGGAAATTTCATGTCCGGCAACATACAGATATTTCAACATTTTTCATGAAATGCAATCCGTGTGTTCTGTTTTGAGAAGATCAACCAAGGAGACATCGCTGTTTCGACCGATTTTATAGCTTCTTTCATAACTGTACTAACCTAGATTGCGTCATGCAAGTAAGGGACACCACGTTGCCGGTGAAAATATAAAATGAGAGTTAAATTAAAATATTAAAATTTGTGACGCGTTAATTTTATACAGCGTGACGGTTTATGACACAATCAATAAAATATTTTTAATTTTTCAATGTTTTCATTTGACGTCTTCACCGGTACCATAAATTAATTAAATACATATATTTTGAATCTTAATTAAAGATTTATTTAATATAAAACGTTTGTTAAAGAATGATATGACGGTTTTGTTTTGAATGTAATTAAAACCTCGTAAACATTACATTAAATTTTTTTAACGAGTCATAGTAACCTTGTGGAAATGAGTTATAAACGCTTTTCTGCGTTTTAATTTCATGGTATTTTTTCAGTGAGAAGTTGCAAAGCAAAGAACGGATAAACGTTTCTTTAATTTCAGTATAGAACACGTGTAGCGTGTTAAAAACATGCATTTTACTTTGATTTAATGTTTTAAAGGAAAAACATGCATTTCGTTATAGCTTTCCTGTAATTGTTCACTTTATTCACTGTACATTCGAAATGTTACTTTATAAACCACTTAACTGGAACATTTACCTAAAATTATTTTTGTTTTAAAGCGATTCTGATTAGGAATAATTCACTTTCGACAAATGTTTATATTTATAAACTTAAATAAATAAGATTTTTAAATAAAAAATGTTTTAATTTAAGGAACTTACAATATGAACATTTTTATCAACATTTTTTTATATACCGAGCCTATTTTTTAAAAATTTAAATATACTGTCAACCTGAATGCCAAATTGTACAATTAGAGTTGAAAGAAAAACTCAAGAAAGTTGTTATAACTTAAACCAAACAGTTAAAATAACTGTTGGCAAATGGAAAGTTTAGTTTAAGCTTTACTCTTTCGGATTTTTTTTTTATAGTTGAATTTCTGTCGGTGAAAATTACTAATATAATTTAGCAAATGTCTGTCTGTCTGTCTGTCTGTCTGTCTGTGTCTGTTCGGTGAAAATTACTACTATAATTTAGCAAATGTCTGTCTGTCTGTCTGTCCGCAGAAAAAACTTAGGTTTCTGAACCGATTTCGACCAAACTTCGTATGGCAGATAGGGGTGATGAGTAATGAATGAAAATATATGGGTGACTAGGCCCCCCTCACCCCCACCAATTACTGCGCCCGAAGGCCCCAGCACCGCGATAAAACTATAGAAAAGAACGTAGCGATGAAAATCTTGAGCTTCACATTGTGTCAAGATTTGTGAAGCTTAAGATTTTCATGACTATAGTTTTATTTGAAAATCAAGTTGGTGAATAAATTTAGAAAAGAATGTAGCCATAAAAAGTTTTAGCTACGCATCGGAAGCCATGATAAGTTAAAAAAAAAAAAAAAAGTGACAAGTTGTATTTGATATTTAACTGTTTCGTGAGCTTCAAGTAAAATCTGAGAAGCTGCATTTAAAATTTAAGTGATTTGTGAGCTAATTGTAAATGTTAAGCTCTAACTTGCTTAGATAATATCCCGCCCGTAGGACGAATATTTTTGCTAGTGAATTTATAATTATTCAATTTTGTTCGGCTGATTTGAGTCAAGGCAAGAGAAAGAATTGCTTCATTTTGTATATTTTTAAAATTAAACTTCTGAGCTCTCAGGCACTTCATTGAATTAAAAGCCATTTTTCATCCCCAAATACCCATCGATAAGTTAAAAATGGGTACTTAAGAGCACAAAAATATTTTATGTAAAGTTATTTTTAATTTCAGAGTTTGGTTCATTATACACGAAATTAAAAAATGTTATGCACTTTTATTGGTCAAAGCTTACCAATATCTAATCGGTCCACGCTCGCATTATCACTTGCAATTAATTTCGTAGAAAAGATTTTGAACAGAAAATGCAACTTTTTAAATGCAACTTTACAATTTTGAACTCACTAGAGTTGTATTTTGAGTTGTGTTTTTGTGAATTTATTGATCAACTGGCATTTTTTTTCCAATTAAACAAAAGTGTCTGAAATTTTGTACAAGCGTGGTTTGACTAAGTATAGTATAGGCTTTGATGTAATTTAGAATCTTAATTCGATTTTAGTCTTTCATTGGAAAGCGTGTTCAACGGTGTCACTGTTTTAAAATGATTTTTAACTTATTTTCGAGGTTGTTGTTTATTCTGATTATTATATCCAGAGATTCTCAGTAATTTTTTTAAAACGAGAGATCGCAAAACTTAACCCACTTCAAGATTTTCATTAAAGGGAAGTTCAGTGGGAGAGGCAAAAGATTTTCGATGTAGATAGTCTTAAACCAATGGGAGAGGATCGAATAGGTAGGATAAAACTCGGTAATGATATTGACAAGAATGTTCGAAATGTAAATGTTTATGACTTACATTTCAAAGATGGCGATTCTTCGTATACTCCTTGGGGTTCCTGGAGTCCTTGTAGCGCTACTTGCGGACTCGGTTCATCGTTCAGGGTAAAAATATGCAGAGGTATTTGTCCTGAAACTTAGAATCTTCGAAAAGAAGTAAAAATATGCCGAGAGAAAGATTGTTTTTAGGCCAAGTAATGAATATTTCTAAGTTAATATAACTCAAGCACACGATTCATGATATATTAATTTATCCACGATTTCTGATATATTAATGCACTGTAGATAATATAATCGCACAATAAATGTACATAAATTCTGTGTACATTTAAACCTTTTAAATGCATATAATGTAGAAATATGTATGAAACAGGCATTTAAAAAATATTGCGAATGTTCCAGCTTCTAACGGCAACAGCAGTAAACTTCCGAAGCTTGTATAAAACAAGCTTCAGGTGATATGAATGTACCTGTGATAAAAAAATGGATGTATCTGTAAGTCTTGGGGAAGAACAAAGCTGTTGGTGCGTCTTCTTCCTGAAGAATCATACACGGGGCTGATGATCACTGGGAGTGTCTGCAATAAAAACTAACGAAACTGGCATAAACCATGAGTATGGATTTGGATATTCTTTGGATTATGATAACACAAGGTATTGTTGTTTTTAGTGCTGATGAACAAACTACGTACGAAAACTTCATTAATACATTGACCTCCCCTGTTTACTTAGCAGTGCTCTACGAGTTGCTCGTACTCTGAAATAGGCGTATGTTCAGAATGATTCTCCATGTGAATATATTAAATTTTGCATCTCGCTCCCACTTGAGCTATAATTACAAATGTCTTAAGCATCGATTGTTATATATATATATACACACACACACACACACATTTTATATATATATATATATATATTATATATGATGAATAAAACCACGAAGGAAAGGAAACACAAAATGGTGCTCAAGCGCTTTCGTCTAATGACATCCGCAGGATGTCATTAGACGAAAGCGCTTGAGCACCATTTTGTGTTTCCTTTCCTTCGTGGTTTTATTCATCATAAATATTTTTCACGTGTTACTTTCGTGAAATAATTTTCATATATATATATATATATATATATATATAATATATATGTTATAATGTTTCAGACCAACAAAGACCCTAGGATCCACTCATGGCTGGTCTACCTAACTGTGTTCGTAATTGTGTATTGTGCATGTCCTCCGTGGTGGCGGAGGGGACCTACAATTTTACGTGGGTTCCGAACCACAAAGCCTTAATTTTACTACCTTAAACTATATCCAATCTATCAACATATGCGTCTAATCGATTTTTAAACATATTTATAGACGTGCTACTAATTACTACCGGCAAACTATTCCAGCTATTTACTATTCTATGCGTAAAAATGTTTTTGGCAACTGCTGTCTCGAACCTTCTACTTGTCAACTTACACCCGTTATTTCTAGTCCTATTATATTGAGATATTTCGAAAAAGCTATCTCTATCTACGTTATCGAACCCATTCATAATTTTGAAAACCTGGATTAGATCACCCCTTAGCCTCCTAGTCTCGAGTGTAGTCAATTTTAACTCCTTAAGCCTATCCTCGTACGACTTCGACATAAGCGACGGAATCATCTTAGTTGCTCGTCTTTGAACTCTTTCGAGTTTGTCTATATCTTTTCGCATATGCGGATTCCAAAATTGGATCGCGTACTCCATCCAAATGGGGTCTAACTAATGATTTATAAAGAGGAACTATAATATCGCGCGATTTGCACTCAAAATTCCGAGCTATAAAACCTAACACTTTGTTCGCTTTATTGACCGCTGCTGTACTTTGTTTAGCTACTTTTAAATCACCAGTGACTATAACGCCTAAATCTTTTTCCTGCTCTACGCTTGCTAACTCCTTCCCTGACATACTATACGCAAAATTACCGTTACACGAACCTATATGTAAAATTTTGCACTTATCGACGTTAAATCTCATTTGCCATGTGACTGACCAATCAACGATTTTATCCAGATCTTCTTGGATTTTACCTCTATCTTCGTCATTAATCGCCCTATCACCCAGCTTCGTGTCATCCGCAAACTTTGAAACTGTACTGACGAAGCCGACATCTAAATCGTTAATATATATACCTTACCTTATGCAGAGCTGGGCAATAAATACATTGAATGTATTTAAATACTAAATACTAAATACATGGGAGAAATGTATTTAAATACTAAATACTAAATACATTTTACGAATGTATTTAGATACTAAATACAAAATACATCAATTGTATTTAAATACATTTGTAAATACATTTTAAATACATACAAATTTTAACATGCATTCACTAATTCATGAGTAACAACAATATAAAATGCTTGATAAAGGATAAAGAAATAGTACAATCTAATTTCCGATTATATATTTCCCTTTTTAGAACAAAACAAAACAAAAGAACTTAGAACTTACGATGTTCAACCAGTGACATATTATACTCATTATATCATTGCAAAATGAGTAACAATTAATGAGTAGATGAGACATAAACATAAACATAAGACGTAAACATAAACATAAGGCACCTTACGAATTCTCTTTTATTTCACGGTTGCTGCGGATCAAAACCAATCTTTCAAAAGTTTTGTCTGAAAGAGTGTTTCTTTTGGGAGTGGCACCAACTAAGAGTGGCACACAACTGATTGAACTGACACGTTGAAACATGAACCATGCTGTACTACACTGTCGACGCGTCGTACTGTGCTAGTACAGAACGTGTATTAAACCAGTAAAAGTATTTACATTTTTATATTTTGAGTATTTAAATACATTGTATTTAAATACTCATTAAAGTATTTAAATACTATATTTAAATACATGAAAAACAATGTATTTATAAATACAGTTCTAAATACACAATGTATTTAAATACATATTTAAATATAAATGTATTTAAATACTGCCCAGCTCTGACCTTATGAACCTTATGTTGTTTCGTGCGTTGGTCTCTCTTCACACGGAGGTCAAGCTGGTGGCCCCGCCTCTAGGTCTGGCCTGGTGGAGGAGCGAGTTGCTTTCTTGCGCTCTCCACCGTACATAGCCAGGCACGCCCGGCTCATCTGGTACTGTCCTGAGCCAGGCATCCAGTCTTTTCTTGAAGACTTCAACTTTGACCCCCGTTACGTTTCTGAGGTCCTTAGGAAGCTGGTTGAAAAGTCTTGGCCCCCTGACAACCAAGCTATTTTCCTTCAGGGTTGAGGAGGTCCCTTGTCGTGCTTTTAATTTGGGAACACTACACATTCTGCCTTTCCTATTTTCCAGTGTTGTTTGAATGGTAATTGGGTTTAGTTTTAGGTTTGGTACCAGTTTTTCGATCATTTTCCATATGTAGATTATGATGTACCTCTCTCTTCTTCTTTCCAGTGAGTACAGATTTAGTTTACGTAGTCTTTCCCAGTAGTTGAGTTCTTTGCAGCCATCAATCTTGGCTGTGAAATGCCTTTGCGTTTCTTCTAGTTTATTAGTTTCTTCCTTTTTATATGGGGACGTCAAAACTGAGCAGTATTCAAGTTTTGGTATAATCAGTGTTTTTAGCAGGGGAATCATTACTGTCCTGTCCCTTCTCTTGAACGTTCTTAGAACCTGTCCGGCGACTCTTTTTGCTTTATTTATCGCTATCTGATTTTGTGTTTCGAATTTCGCATCATCTGTCATTATTATCCCGAGATCAATCGCTTTCATGCTTCTCTGAATTTCCTGTCTATCTGGAGCATAATATGCAGTCTGTTTAAGTTCTTCTTTTCTACCATATCTCAAGAGCTGAAATTTCTCGGCGTTGAATGACATGTTGTTGTCTTCTGACCATTTGTATATTTTGTTCGTGTCCCTCTGCAAGGCCTCCACGTCATGTACATCGCTGATTTTTCTGCTGATCTTTGTATCGTCTGCAAAGGATGTTACTATACTATTGCTGTTTACTCCGCTGTCTATGTCTGTTAGCATGATAATGAACAGGAGTGGGGCCAGTACTGTCCCTTGTGGTACTGAGCTGCGTACTTCCGATTCTGATGATGATATACCTTGAATTTTGACGACCTGCAGACGATCACTAAGGAAGTTGTAGATCCATTTTCCCACTTTGCCTGTTATTCCCATGTCTTTAATTTTATGTCTATTATACCATGGTCACATTTATCGAAAGCTTTAGCAAAATCTGTGTATATAACATCGTAGTTGTCATTGCCTTCCAATGCATCTAGGATATTGTTGTAGTGCTCTATTAGTTGTGATAGGCATGATCTACCTGATCGGAATCCATGCTGATTTTCGTTGAATCTTTCCCGTGTCTCCAGGAAATCATAAATTTTCTCTCTAACTATTCTTTCAAATACTTTGGTGAGGTGGGACGTCAATGACACTGGTCTATAGTTCTTTGCTTGAGATCTGTCCCCTCCTTTATATATAGGGACAATGTTTGCTCTTTTCAAGATGCTCGGTATTTCCCCAGTGTCTAGGGATCTTCTCCATATCCAGTATAAAGGTGTAGCTATTTCATTTTTACAGTTTTTAATCAATAATGCGTTCCAATTGTCCGGACCTGCAGCTGAATGTAGTTTCATTTGTCTATAGCTCTCGCTACATCTTCTGGTGTAAAATCTGTTATATACTCTCCTTGCAATTCCTCTTCAAAGAATGCATTTATGTCAGGTATCGCTTTGTCACTTTTTGGGGTACTGAAAACTGATTCATATTGAGCTCTCAATGTATCAGATATTTCTTTTGGATCGTCGGTTAGTTCATTATTTCCCGTCCTTAAGGGCCCAATAGCGGCGCGCGTTTTTGTTTTCCTTTTTGCATAGCTATAGAAGTATTTTGGATTTTCCTTTATTGCTTCTACCGCCTTTTCCTCTTCCCTCTCTGTATGGTCCTTAATCAGGGCTTGTATTTCCCTATCGATACCCTCCAGTTTTTCTTTTATTGTTTTCCTGCATTATCTCCGCAGTTTCCTAACTTCGCCTCCACTCTCTTTCTTTTGCGGAATAGTCTTCTCTTTTGCCTTTCTAGCCAGCTCCTCTTTCCTTTTGGCTGTGATTTCGGAGCATATTTTTCTAAAATTCTCAGCGTTTTTTCCTCCAAGTTGTTAGCATTTCTTCAGTTGTTTTATTCTCGAAAATTGTTCTCCATTCTATTTGGGCCATGTGCGATCTGATTGCTTCCCAATTTATAGTCTTCGAGTTTAAGTTAAAGGCCCCGAATTTACTTCTTTCCACAATATGTGTATTGTCTTCTAATGCTGCCATCATATTTGTTGATATCTCGATTAAGTTGTGGTCTGAGATAATGGTTGGGGTTATTTTTATATCAGCAATCAAGTTCGTGTTATTCGTGAATACCAGATCCAGGCAGTTATTTTTTCTGGTATTTTCTGTTATCTCCTGTGTCAGCATAAACTCGTTTGTGAGAGCCATCAACATTTTTGCTTGTTCCTGATCTTCTCTTGTGCCCCCCTTGTCCTGGTGAATATATATATTCCTATTCACCTTTTTGTATTTTATAAATGGGAAGTTAAAGTCTCCGCAGATCATTATATTGGGGGATGGAGGGTTTATGGCCTTTATTAGCTTTCTAATGTCATCAATGGCCTCCGAGAATTTTTCGGTTGGGGTGCTTGGAGGTCTATAGATGACTATTACTATCAAGTTTAGTTTTTCTATTTTCACTGCTAGGAGTTCCACATAGCTGTTTGATTTACTTATTATCGTCTCTGTCATATGACCTTCCTGTACATATATAGCACAGCCACCTTTCCGTCTCGTCGTTCTATCCGCTCTTAGTAAGTTGAAGCCCTCTATATTTATCTCTTTCTTATCAATACAATGTTCGCAGTTTTCACAATTTCCTTGGCAATCTTTAAGATGAGTTTCTGTGAGGCATGCGATGTCCGCCCTTGTTTCGTCCATAAATCCTTTCAGGTACGAAACCTTATTGAGTGATTGGTTTGGTCTTATTCCTTGAATATTAGCCAGGACAATTTTTATGTTCTCTGTTTTTCGTTGCCCCTTGTGCATTTCAAGTTCGTTTTCCTTCGATATCGCTTGATTCGTTGCTCTATGATCCTCCGAAAGAGATCCGTTTCCTCCTACTTGTATTGGTAGCTTCTTGCCCGGTAGCGATTTGGCTCGGGGGTTTCCAGCTGTGTCAACTGCATGTGGATGACATTTAGCATTCGTAAGGTGTCTGAGATGTTGAAAAAATTTTCTTGTTCGCTTATTGTGTTTCCTATTGTTATTTTTATTCCTATTGTCATTTAAACTTTTTCCTTTGTTCGTTGAGTCCGTCGGGAGATGTTGATAGTAGCATTTATTCCCGAATTTGCAGGTTCCGTATTTTGCGTAAGTTCTGCAAATGTCCGGGTGGTAGAATTTACATCCGTCTCCAAATTTACAATGACCATTATTATAGAAGAAATTGCATATTGGGGGATGTTCATATATACATTGTCCTCTTTTAAATCTGCAATTATCTTTTATATAATACCTGCATATAATTCCTTCCCCATATTTACTCTTGGCTTTTGTTTTTTGCTCCTTATTGGGGGACAGTTTTACTTCGTTTACTTGACTGCCCTCTTGTCTTGTCCTATTTGTGCTATTTGTGCTAGTTGTGTTTGTGTCCTTCGTTGCCCTTATGCTGTGTGTTGTCTTTACACTCTTTGTCGCCTGTGTGTTTTCGGCCTCATTTTGTGACGGTATTTGAATTCTTTCTATTTCGCCTTTCTCCGTTTCTTCCGTTTTCCACTGTTCTTTGTTTCCACTTTCCTCTTTCATTCTCTTCTCGTAGTCTCTTTCTGCTTTAAATACCGTAAAAGAGTTTAATTCGGTCAAGCAGTTCTCGCAGAAAAATTTTATTCCATTAAACTGCTTTGCGTTCGTTATAAGGGAGATTTTTTCATCTCCCCATTCTAGGCATTTAAAATCAAAAAGTAGCTGACAAAAATCGCACCTCATCGCCTCTGTCTCATGTTGCAGCTTTACAGATACCACAGAGTTGCAGTATGCATTAATTTCCATGTTGGTGAAGTGACTCAAAAAGGGGGTATTATGGGAGGTATTGGGTGGGGGATGACTCAAGCTGTGTGAGGGAAAGAATTTTCCGTTACTCCAGGGTGGGGGATGTGGCACGCTGTATATATATATATATATATATATATATAATATATATATATACATTTTAACTGCAAACACACACAGTACAATTAATGTAAAGAACGACGCTTGTGTAGAAGAGCGCTCCGCACAAGATGAGGAGGGAGAACGAACAAATGAAAATGAGGTTACCACCCGGGAATCGAACCCGGGATCATCTGATTGCCTGTCAGATATGCTATCCACTACACCATGGACCTCGATCAATCAGTGGTCGTAATTCTCCTACATACGAGCAGAAACCAATGCCCTGAGGGGCACCTTCGCATGCCGTACATATATACATTTTAACTGCAAACAACACACAGTATAATTAATGTAAAGAACGACTTTATTTTTTTGTGGGACATATGGTATATATATATATATATATATATACCATATGTCCCCAAAAAAGTACACCCAACTCTAGATTGTACTAACTCCTCCAAAAATTGAGATATTTTGGATCTGTTTGTTTGATTTAATATAGCAAATTATTCTTTGTTAACGTTCAAATTTATTCATGTTTAAACGATTTAGTGTTTAAGCATCTGTTTTTAACTGAAGGGTACAACAAAATGGATTGCGCAAAATTGGTCAATGAAAAATAATGTGTGTGCTATCGATGTAATGAAAAGACAAATACATAATAATAGATACTTTAACATAATTTTAATAAGATACAAAGCAGATTTTTCTTTATTCCTTATTGCAAAAGTTATGCTTAGTTTCGTTTTCTTTCAACATGACCGCCATTCCTATCGATACAAATCTGGAGTCGAGCTCTCATCTTCCCCATCACTCTTTTGATAAGATCTGGATTGTCTTTTAACAAGTTGATTTCAGCTGTGATGCGAGTCCTCAAATCATCTAAATTGATAGGTTGTGATGCAAATACTCTATTTTTCAAATGACCCCATAAAAAGTAATCACACGGGGTCAAGTCAGGGCTTCTGGGAGGCCATTCAATGTCATGGCCTGTAGCAATTACTCTTTGGTGGAAGACTTCCTGCAAGCGTTCCTTCACAATAACTCTCCTGTGAGCAGGAGCTCCGTCTTGCACCCACCAAATACGATTAAATCGGTTTCCATAAGTAATACGTATTTGTGGAAGGATTTCTCGGTCTATCATTTCTAGGTAAGCTTCACCATTTAGATTACCATCGTAAAAGACTGGGCCAATTACCGCTCCATTACCGCACAGTCCTACCCAGAGAGACAGTTTTTGTCTAGAGTTATTCTTTTCGTAGATATGATTGTCAGGTGGATGATTTTTTGGTGCATACTGACGGCAGATTTGTCTGTTCACTAGACCATTCATAAAAAAGGCCGCCTCATCTCCAACCACTAATTGTTCCGTGAATCTTTCTGGTTTTTTAAGAAACCACTGGGCAAATCTTAGGCGGCGAGGTAGATCTCCTTCAATGAGTTGATGTCGAATTTCCATTCTGTATGGGTACAAATTCAAATCCTCACGAACTATTCGATGAAATGACATGCGTGAGAGTTCTGTACCATTTCGCCTGGTGGACACTTTTGGATGTCTCTCTAATAAATGCCGAACATGCTGAATGTTCTCGTCTGTTCTTGCCGTCTTCGGATGGCCTGAACGTCCTTTGTTCAAATTGAGGACCGTTCCTTCTTCTTTGTATTTCCGAACATTCTTCAAAATTGTATGTTTTGTTGGAGAAGCTCTATCGGGAAATTGCAGTTCGAAGGTATTCTGAACTTGTTTTAAGCTTTTAGTTTGCAGATAAGTTGTGACCATGAGAACGCGCTGCCTTCGTGTAAACTGCATGATAAGGGTTTCAAAGTTATTTATAAATTTAGTAATTCAGATTCTTCATTTATATGTATGACTCGTATCTTAGATATAAAAGTTCGAATTATTTAAAAAAAATATTTGCAATATCCTTCGACGTAAAAAGTAGCACATTGGTTAAAGCAAGAGGAGCTAGCTATCTGGCTGGGAGAAATGATCATTCCGCGCAACCCATTTTGCTGTACCCTTCAGTTAAAAGCAGATGCTTAAACACTAAATCGTTTAAACATGAATAAATTTGAACGTTAACAAAGAATAATTTGCTATATTAAATCAAACAAACAGATCCAAAATATCTGAATTTTTGGAGGAGTTAGTACAATCTAAAGTTGGGTGTACTTTTTTGTGGGATATATATATATATATATAATAATATATATATATATATATACATATATATATATATATATATATATATATATATATATATATATATATACACATATATATATATACACAGGGTAGGCCGTAAGTTTCCATACATAGGAAAAATTAAACGTTTGTTTTTATGTTTCAGATACCCTAAGAATATGCGTTTGACGTAAGATCTTGTTTACTGATGAAGCAAATTTTTACGTCAATGGAGAGGTTAATCGGCAAAATACGTTATTGGAGTAATGCTAACCCTAACTGGCTGAGTCCGACGAAGATGCAAGGTGCCGGTAAAGTGATGGTGTGGGCCGGGATATGGGGTGACAGAATTATTGGACCAATTTTTGTCAGTGGAAATCTTAATGCCGAAAGGTATCTTAACATGTTGCAAGAAGAGATTTTCCCATCCCTGCTAAACGAGGAAGGTAACTTCCCAGTTTACTTCCAGCAAGATGGAGCTCCACCTCATTATGGTCTTCACGTGCGTCGGTATTTGGATCAGCAGCAGTTTCCGGATGCTTGGATTGGTCGGCGTGGTCCTGTGGAGTGGCCTCCCAGATCCCCAGATCTCACCCCCCTTGATTTCTATCTTTGGGGGCACTTGAAGGCCATGGTGTATCAGGAAAAGATACGAGACATAAATCATCTAAAGGAACGTATCACCACGCCATTACAAGCATAACGTCAACTGTGCTAATGCGTGTTCATCAACAGTGGGGAACACGTATTGAAATGTGTTTTCAAAACAATGGCAACCATGTAGAGCATATTATATAAATAAAAATGGTTGTCCATAACAAAATGTTTATTTTTCCTATGTATGGAAACTTACGGCCCACCCTGTATATATATATATATATATATGTTATGCGCCATCGGTGATTTGCGGCGCTATCGACCGATCGCGCTGCGCTGTCAATGGATCCAATCTGTTTATTATGTATTTTTACTTACGTATTATCGGGACTACCAAACTGTTTATTATGTATTTTTGCTCCCGTCATTTTCATTTAAACTAACGAAAATATCACAACTTAACCTAACAAATCATCAAGGGCGTACAGTTAACCTAACCGGGCATTCAGTTGATCTAACTCGTTAATATTGGTTAGGTTAAGTTGTGATATTTCCGTTAGTTTAAACGAAAATGACGAGAGCAAAAATACATAATAAACAGTTTGGTAGTCCCGATAATACGTAAGTAAAAGTACATAATAAACAGATTGGATCCATTGATAGCGCAGCGCGATTGGTCGATAGCGCAAATCTACCGATGGCGCATAACATATATATTGTCCCAGAATCAGGTCCCAAAAGCTAATATCATGTTGTACAGTGTGGGTGAGGAGTTTTGGGACAACCCCTATATATGTTAATAAGGAAATTCAAATTTTGTACAACTGAGTTACAAAAACACTTATGCCAATCGTTTTGTTCTACTATGTCGTCAGTGGCGGATTATCATTGAGGCTATTGAGGCTGAAGCCTCAGGCTCCCATGCTTGAGGGGGCCCCCAATCACTGAGTTTCGATGATATAATTCGAGATTTCGCAAACTTCTTTGATTAAATATGACAGAGTACACAAACTGACAAATTCCCTCTTTTATTTTATGCATTATAGGCCCTAAAGTAAAGTTTCTTTAATATATAGTTTGGTTTTGGCAAACGGCAAAATACACTGTGTCAAGGTTCTTTTAAGTTTGTTTCTCAATTAGCCTGAGCACCGTACATATAATTCGTGTAAATGTACTATGTACTGTACATGTACATGTATTGTTAATAAAAAGCGATAGAAAAGGCCCCCCATATTCTTCATTTTCCCGGGGTCGCGAGATGTCTTAATCCGCCTCTGTATGTAATAAGCGAGTCCATTACAACTAATTTAATCAATGTATAGAATACATCACTCAACCAATACTTCAAGCCCAGATTTACTCTCGCCAACTACCTTTCAAATTTAGGTTTAAGTGACGAGAAGGCATTTTTTATGAACTAAATATCACATCAGCCAAAGGCAGTCACTTCTCTGTTTATGTTACGAAGCTCAATTGTTTATAATTAATTCACCATACCATTCGTATCCTTTATTTTAGATTTTGTTTAAGTAAAAGTTTATTATTATTAATAATATTTTCTCTGTGATGTTTTGATTTTATTTGGTCATAATTCACGTTACTCTTTATTACCTTCTTGGATATTGAACATTTTATACCGAGCCACTAAAGATAATTATCATTATCAATTTCGGCACTTTTTCGTTATTTGTCCGCAATTTTTTTGGTACTTGTAGGTTATCTCCCCCCCCCCCCCCCCCCCAATTTTGACAGAATATTTTCGTTAAAACTAACGAAAATATCACGACTTAACCTAACCAATTATCAAGGGCGTACAGTTGATCTATTAGTAAATAATAAATACTATTCCAAAAACAAACAATGTTATAATTAATAATATATCAACTGTACGCCCTTGATAATTAATTGGTTTGGTTAAGTCTTGATATTTTCGTTAGTTTTAACGAAAATATTCTGTCAAAATTGGTGGCGGGGAGATAACCTACAAGTACCATTTTAAATTTTTTTTCTGCTATTGTATATATATATATCTTTTTTTCGATATAATTACAAGGTTAATTGAATGCCCGGTTAGGTTAATTGAATGCCCAGTTAGCTCAACTGTATCCCCTTGACAATTGGTTAGGTTAAGTTGTGATATTTTCATTAGTTTTAACGAAAATATCACGACTTGTTCTAACTGTACGCTCTTAAATTTACGAGAACTACATCGTTTGACGGCTTTACAAAGGACACTATTAATTAATATGCGGGTAAATAACGAAAAAGCGCCTCAATTTCTTAATCAGAAACGTATACGAGCAGAAGCTACATATATTGACGTCATTTCAAAGTATGCTTTTATCCTCATACCTTCTCGTCAATTTTACTGTATATTTTATCGTAATGTCTTTGAAAGGGAAACGATTTTGCTTTCAAATGTCATTCTGAACAGATCGCGCTCAGCCTATGTTGTTTTAGAAATAACAAGAAAAAATAACCTTTACAGGCTGATATCCTACTTTGCTGTGGCTTTGGTGTAGCATCTAAAATTAACTTCGAAAGGGGATTTTAGATTTTTATTTTGAAGTACGCAAGATAATGTTAAGAATTTATATTACGCCATTTTCACTGCTTCAAAGAGAATACTGGAATCAAAGGGAATAGTCTTAATATTAGAGAAGATATTAATGGAAGGTTCTTCTTATCCTTCCCTCTTCAAACGTATAGGAATGAAACCTTTTGCCTTGCGTCTGGTACATACACCCTGGGTGTCACCCCCATTTTATGCCATTCCCATTCCCTTTCGTGTCCGCAAATGCAATTCCCATTCTATGCCATTCCCACCTCGTGTCATTTTCATTCCCATCCATGGCCCTTCCCACTTTGGTCTGGGTTAGGTTACGGTTGGTTAGGTTAGGTTAGGATTGGTTAGGATACGATAAGTTAGTTTAGGATTGGTTAGGCTAATGTTAGTTTAGGTTAGGATTGGTTAAAATAAGTTAGATTAGGAAATATTATCCCTTCCCATTTGGCGCCGTCCAAGCGACGAAAACATTGTGTCCCAAATCAAGATAAGCTTTTGTCAAAGAGGGATTTTTCACTTTTGGTCATTTTCATTTGACGACCACGAATGGGAATGGCAAAGAATGGGAAGTAATCCATACATCATCTGTTATACATCTCTGCACGTGCATACTTACAGTGAATTTTACTCTGGGTAAATTTTTGCAGATGCTATATGCTCGTATATTTATATACATTATATATAAAACCTTTCTAGATATTGAATTTTTATACCCAGCCATTAAAGATTATTATTATTAATATCTTATCATCAGAAAGATATATGAAAAAAACTACATTGACATATTTCAAAGTATGGTCTTTATCTGAGAGAGAGAGAGAGAGAGAGAGAGAGAGAGAGAGAGAGAGAGAGAGAGAGAGAGAGGAAGAAATCTCAGACCTTTCAGTCTACTCGGGGAGGTTCCTACTATTAAACTAGTGCATTTTTTTTATTATTCTAGCAGTAGTAGAAAACTGGATAGAAAAGCAAAAGGCTCTTTCCCCACCCTTCACTCCCTCCCCGCCAGAGGCTGGTACGGAAAAAGGTTGAAAAAAATAGCTCGACCCCCTGGAAAAGTGGCCCAAGAGGAAAGAGGAGAATATATAAATATGAAAGAGGAGAATATCTAAATTAGCTCGACAATTATGTTATGCACACAGAAATCGTACACTGGAAGCATGGTTGTATAAACTAACATCATAATATATTTATGGTAATCGTATATCAACTACTTGGTATTGTCACAAAAACCTCGAACACACGTTTTGATTTTATACAAAATATTTACAGCTCTATTTACCTTGGTATCAGGGCAACCGACCCACTCCAGGCTAACCCCAAAACGATTAAGCAAACTCTCCATGTCTACACCCATGAACGCGCAAAGTCGTCACGCTGGGAAAGTGACGAAATGCTTCCACAGACAAGCAGTGGAAAGAGGAATGCCATGCATTTTTTTTTTAGTTTTGTTCATTAGGAAATTATGTATTTCTACAAAGCTTATCGGTTTGATATCAATCACGATATCTCAGTAAAGAGTTATATAACACTCCACATAAGAAACAAAGGATCTTTTAAACTATTTCCTCCTCAACATACTCTTTTCAACAATCACCACCCCAATGTTGATCTTTTTTACTATATCCCCCCCCCCCCCAAAGTTTAAACTCTACAAATTAACCAAAATAAGATAAGAAAACAATAACAACAAATTTATTGTTTATTGCAAACATATAATAAATTGAGAACCATTATTTACATAGGATAAAATATTTTAATATGCTCACATAAGTTATTAAAAGCATTTCGAGTGAATCTATCGCACCACATAAATTCTTGCAGGTACCAGTGTAAAACATCGCGCTTGCATCCCATAATTTCTTCAACGCGTTGTTTATGCTTGTGCCAGTAAGATTCTATGTGCTTCCGTTATACCCCCGCAATATAACATATAACAGGATATAATTATTAGGTAAAAGTTGCTTAAAATTAATCAAAACCTACGGGAAAATTATTGAATGCCCGGTTAGGTTAATTGAATGTCCTTGACGATTGGTTAGGTTAAGTCGTGTTTTTTCGTTAGTTTTAACAAAAATATCACGACCTAACCTAACCAATCGCCAAGGAGGAACAGCTGACCTAATTGAGCATTCAATTAACTTAACCGGGTATTCAATAATTTTTCCGTAGGTTTCGATTAATTTTCAGCAACTTTTACTGATAATTATATGCATTGTATTCACATAAAAATTAAATGTTAATTCAATACACACGAAAAGAAAAACAATTTTAGCTCGCCATTGTATGTAATTTTGGAGCTTGAAAAAGCAATTTTTTAAACCTGTTAAAATTATCTTCCCCCTAATATTGACCTTTTAAACTATGTCCCCCCTCTCTGAAGCTGCGGGATAAATAGTTTAAAAGATATTATTATTATTATTACTATTTCTTCTTATTCAATGTTTTCAATGGTAATATTTTACTTGCAGTATAAACAACTACCTTAACTTTATCTTTTATGATGTCAAGAATTTTATTAATTAAATTTTTCTAATCTTTTTACTTCTCGTTTGATAGAGGCAGAGACAACTAAGAACCTGATTTTCACGCGATCTGTATCATGCTTTTGTTTTTCATTATAAGTTATGATGTACTGCAATCTTGTCTCGCATGGGAAAATACTGCTGATAATGTATTAGATAGTAGGTGTGTGTGTGTGTGTGTGTGTGTGTGTGAAGAGGGAGCAGTAAGGATATTATCTGATGCAGATTTTCTTGATCCTACAAGTGCATTGTTTAAAGAATTAAAATGATTGGAAATCAAAGACATAATCAAATTTGGCACATTTTATTTTGATTTATAAATGTATGAATAAAATTACTAACTTTCAGTAGAGAAATAAATATTTTATAATTCATCAAGAGATTCACTCCTTTAGACTGCAATTAGAAATAGGCATGTTATTCCTCATCTTAGATAGCCTTCATAACGTAAGTGCGTTTAAAAGCAAGATGAAATTACTCTCAATAAAGGAACACTGAAATCGTACTAATGCATTTAGGGGATTAAATACTTTATTACTTGTCTGACTGTTGGATTTACTTTTATTTGTCTAGGTGTTATATTTCTGTCCTCCTTAGCTGATCTTTTTAATTGTCTCCATCTTGTGATGAGACACGCTTCTCCCTCTATTCCTCACCACACATACATGCATTTTACAAATGTGCCGTTAAAAAAAACGGTTAAGAAGCGATGTAATAGAGCATTATAACAATATCAATGATGCATTTCTAACAGCCTCGGAGACCTTGATTTCGGCTCTCTCTCCTTTTCCTTCTATAGGAGGGGGGGGGTGAACATTTTTGCGGGCGTTCGCTCTTGCTCCTCCTTCTTGCATAAAAAAAATTACTATTAACTAAATACCGAACGTTTCATAACTATTATACTGATCATGATTTAATGTACTTTATGTCACTGACAGAATTCATTTCTCATATCAACAAGAAGCTCATTCGTGTTTCCTAAAATAACTATATGACTGCATTTGACTGCTAAAATGGCTACATGATTATAAACTTTTGTTTCAGCTTATCTGTAACATAATCGCAATTAATTATGGTCTACATTTCATAATCTTAATTACGAAGTTCGTTTTCTATAATAATAATTATTAATTAATAATATTTATACTACCAAATCGTAACTATCTACACTATATATGAAATGCTTTTATCTTATAATTAATATGAGAGCCCAGTAAAGCCTGAATTTTAAAGGCCAAACTACACAGACAGAAATAAATACGCTTTGTGAGAAAAATTATTGTAATATTGTAAATTATAATATTTATTTTTATCAATAAAGATAATTATTAGTTATTATTAATTATTATTATTATTATTAATATGCAGGATCGTTGCACGAAACACCAATCAGGTTAAAAGGGGCTTTCCATGCTCTACATTTTAACCTTTTTACTTCATTATAAACTCAAACGACAAAAGTAAATATTGCCCCGGCAAAGATTTGCGTTCCTTTCCTAATGTCTGAAATAAAGACACGGTACACGAAATCATTAATCTCAAAAACATTTTAACAACACTGGAAATGCGAGGCACCAGAATGTAAACTCTTTATATTGTAATAGGAAAATGTTTTTCCATTTAATGAGAAACTTCTCGAGATAGTTGTGAGAACTATAAACAAATCAATGTGTGTAGATTGTTCAAGTCATAGTTGTGGATGGATAGGCCCAGATCGTTTGATTCAGTGAAATGGGACAATTCTTTATTACAAAGATAATAAAATAAACGTTTTAAATCTATCGATGTGATACTTATTTACAAATTTTAATCAGCATATTTTATATATATGAAAGAATTTAAAAAAATATTTAGAGGGAAAATTTATGCCTTTCGGAGATACAAGAAAGATTCAGTGAGAACCAACACGGTTACTGATCAGGAATATCGTACCTATCACAACCGGTGATTCGCAACCGGTATGCCGTGATGAAGTCCCTAATGTGCCGTGGCACACTGGTGTGCCGTGACGAAGTTCCTAATGTGCCGCGGTACTTTCGTAATTAGAGGAAAAAAAGTACAGTAAATCCTCGATATAACGTAACTCGATATAACGGAGGAGCGATTTAGCGGAAGGATTTTTCTCCGTTATTGAGTGATCAATTTAGCGAACTAGTTCGTTAAATCAAAATAGTGCTCCGTAAAAAGGAGAGACGGACGCGCACGTGTTTTCGTGTGTTCATGTTTTGTTTACATGTGGCCAGTCTGTACCCTGTCGCTTCGCCGCTGTGTTGCATTGCTGCTCACTGTGTTTGTGCCTGTGTTTGTGAACTGTGCTTTTATCATCATACCGAAAGTATCTCAGAGAACAAGTGGTGGTGAGAAGGTGAAAAGAGTGCGTTTAACTATTGCGCAGAAGTTAGAGATAACTGAAAAGCTTGAGAAAGGAGCGTCAGTGGCTGCTGTGATGGCAGAGTAAACATCAGAAAAACACAAGTTTAACAACTGAAAGGTGATAAACAGCACCTTAAGAGCTATAGGCTGCAGCATGAGACGAGTGCTAGTGCTAGTGACAAAAATAAGGCTCTTGAAAAAAGTCATTAAAGAAGCCATCACATCAAGACCTGGACCACGCCGTGTACAACTGGTACAAACAGCAAGTGCTCAAGGCTGCCCGTCCGAGGTCCAGAGCTCCAGTCAGCTGGATTAAGGTTTTCAGAAAATTAAATATTGAAAATTTTCATGCTAGCACTGGATGGGTGACTAGGTTTTGTGCCCGGCACAATATCACGGACCGTAAGATTGTCGGCGAAAGATGCAGTGCTGATACCGCCAGTGTTGCTCCCTTCGTAGAAGAGATGAAAGTGCTGAGGATAGAAACGAATCTGCAGGACTTCCAAATCTACAATGGTGATGAGACTGGCCTCTTTTGGAAGGCATTGCCGAGCAACACGCGGGCAGCGAGAGCAGAGGCAAGTGTCCCCGGGCACAAAATGAGAAGAGTCGTGTGTCTGTCCTGCTGTGTGCCAATGCCGATGGTACCCACCGCCTGAAGCCGATGGTTGTTGGAACTGCGAAGAAGCAATGGCATTACGCCCCTTCATGAACAGTCTCCCTCTGGCCTATGAGGGTGACAAGAAAGCTTGGTTCACGAGGGAGATTACCAAGCACTGGTTCGACAACTGCTTTGTCCCAGCTGTCTGGTCTTTCCAGTTGAAGGAAAAGGGAGTGAATTATAGAGAAGTTAAGGCCCTGTTGCTCATGGACAATACTCCTGCGCATACTTCTGCTGATGTGTTGTGCTCCAGTGATGGGAAGATAAGGGTCAAGTATTTGCCACCGAACACCACTTCACTAATCCAACCTATAGACCAGGGGGTAATCAACGCTTTCAAAAGGCATTACCGTCGGCTCATGCTTGATGATCTTCTTGTTGTAGAGCTTCCTCCGGCAGAAGACGCGCCAGATACAAGAGGAGAAAGAAGTCTGCAGGCCTACAAGAACTACACCTTTTATGATGTAGTGTACAATATAAAAAAAAAAACATGGGATACGGTGAGTGTTCGAACCCTGGTCCATGGCTGGAATGCCTTGTTTGGCCACAACCATCAAACCCAGCTGCAAGAGAAGACAGCAGACTTCGAGGGATTGAAGGTAGAAGAATGCAGAACGGTCTTCCGCAATGCTGGAGAGGACGATGTACAGCAAGAGGACATCGAGGAGTGCTGGAGATTGATGGTGGAGACCCCGGGTACCACATCCAATCTGAAGACGAGATTGCTGCAGAAGTTTTTTTTGGCCTCAAGTCCCTTAGAAAAAGCTTGGAAGAAGAAGAAGAGACATCTACAACTCCATCGATGAAACTGTCTGAGGTGCGAAATAATCTTGATGCGCTCCTCAAAACTTCCTGATCACCACCAAGCATAAAGACCTGCAGCCCTTCTATGACCATCTGAGGGAGATGAGAACCAGGGTCGTCAAGAAACAACAAGCCATGTGTGCCCCGATACAGACTAAGATTGATGATTTCTTTAAACCTCCTGCCCCTCAAAGACGAAGATCTGACAGCCATTCTTCTCTTGATGTTCCACTACCCTCAACATCAGGATTGTCATCAACCCCTTCATCTTCACCAGCTCCAACCCGCTTTTCTCGCAGTGCTTCCACTACCCCAGAGGTACCTGCCGTGCTTCTGGACGGTGATGTTGAGACAGAGTAATTCACCCCCTCAAGCCTGGCACAGGTTTGGGGTCATACCTGTGTCAGGCCACCTACAACAAACACCATAACCCCCAAATTTTAAGGTAAGCCATGTCTACTTTTTTTGTCTAGGAATTCTTCCTAAGCACTATGCATAATTTTTTTCAATGCCTGAAATTTTGTACAATTCAAGGGAATTTTCTATTTAATGGAATATTCGATTTAAGGGAATGGGTGGCTGGAATTACAGTAGTTTGTTAAATCGAGGATTTACTGTACATCACTGTATTTTGCTAATTTGAAGCTGTTATTGTCTTATAATATTTATGAAAATTCGGTTCGGGGTGCCGCGAGAGTCGAGCTAACTAGAAAATGTATCGTTAAATGAAAAAGGTTGCACTGTAATAGCACATTATAACACTATCAATGATGTATTTGAAAATAATGATAACCATGATGTATATACACGGACTGTGCTAAAGCATTCGACAAATGTGATCATGGCAGTGATGTACGACTCGAAACCGGTCTCGAGGCCTTTTTTTGTGGTCTCGGTCTTGGTCGCTTAGGTCTCGGTCTTGGTCTCGGTCTTGGTCTTGGTCTCGGTCTTGGTCTCGGCCATGGTGGTCTCGACTACATCACTGTGATGTTCCTCAAATTTTGTGAATAAAGTATTAAAATGAATTGATTTCTCCATTATACAAAATGAAAAGCGAAAGGAGTTAATATAAGAATTACAGGGGTATAAGTCTGCGAGTGTAGTGAGGAAAGTGTAAGGTGAAAGTACGACTGCTGGAAAGAAGAATGAATCTGGTGTGTGATGCGAATAGGTGGCGGCCTGTCAAATCTGTTATATACGGATGATGACTGCTCAGAGTGACTGTGATATGCAAAAGGCTGTTAAGAGTTTTGTGTTTGTGGCGGTGTGAGAAAGAAGAGCGTTGAAAATGAATGCATGTGATAGTGAATGTTGAAACGCTAGAGGTGGTAGAGTCCTTTAATTATCTAGGATGTGTATTGAACAAAAGAGGTACGAATGCAAATGAAGGTAACAGTAGAACGAACCAAAGAAAAAGGGTAGCAGGTGCGCTGAAAGCGGTTGTGAGAAAACGGAGACGAGATAGAGGTGCTGCGAGATGTTTACATGAAGATGTGTTAGTACCAATACTTTTGTTTGACTGTGAAACACTGGCATGAAAGGCAAAAATCAAGAATGAAAGCAGTTGAGATGGATAACCTGAGAAGTATATTTAGCGTGCGCTGGATTGATAGAGTAAGAAATCTTGTGGTTCTGGAAAAATGTAGTGTTCTGAAGTCAGTACAATTGAGAATTGAGGAAAGTGTGTTAAGGTGGGTTGTACATGTTGAAAGAATCAAAGATGACAGAGTTGCGAAAAAGTGTATAAGGTGTTTGCAAAAGTAGGACTAGAGGAAGGTCGAGAACAAGATGCATGGACATGGTGAATGAGTGCGTGAGTAAATGATGACTCGATCTGAGTGATACACGAGAAGTGATTGGACTGTAGAAGGTTTGTTAGGAATAACTTCGGGACTCCCCTTTTTATTCTTGTCGAGGGATGGAAACACCACCACGCATGACGTATGAATAGATGCGTCTTTACTTTCTGTCTTTTCTCCTCTTCACTACCTTCTGTATTTTATAATATATACGGGTTGTTTCTGCCTTCTTACCCCAGTTCATTGGGAAATTATTTTTGATAATGTATGTGTGTATATACTGAGTTTCAATAGCTGGGTATGGACAGTATTTTTCTTTATTACAACACAATTATTGTATACAGTTGTCAACTGCCTTCAGTAAGCAGACGCTCGTTACAAAATGGAACTTACAATCTAGGTGTAATTATTATTATATAATACTTGTATAACGACTTAAAGACTAGAAAAACTTACAGACTAGGACATATTAACTTTAGATATGGAATTAATCATTTAATTTTAAAATTGAAACGACTATCGGATGGATGAAGGAGGAATATTTGAAGTGATTTTCCTAAATTTCTTAAATTATTTAAGTCGTTAAAGTCCATCCAAAGTCATCCTAATAATACTTTGTTCATAAAACAGATTTCCCCTTTTTATAGCATTTATGATGCGATGTTCCAACCTTAATGCGAGGGGAAAGCAAGCATATGCGGGACTGCATCTCATTTTGTGCGTTACACAGCTGCTGCTTCTAATTTAAGTTAAAATTCTGTTTAAGGCAATTATTTTAAAATGAGAGTTAATATTAGTGCCTAATCCCGGATCATATGTAATAAAAATTGTTAGAACTGGCAGTTATACTATTTATATAAACTTATTTTACTTTTAAAGATTTTCCAGCAAATCAAAGATGAATTAAAATAAGTATAAATATCGCTGGGATCATCGCTGTTTTGGTACTTGCATTGTACAAAAATAAAATTATCTTCCTACCTATTTTGTTTAATTGAAACTCTTTCATTATTAAGAAAGTTTGGCACTGATAAAAAAAATACTTTGGAATGAATGGAGATTTTCTACTGATAAATGATGATAATAATCCTTATTCGCAGGAGACAAATCCCATCAAGAAAGTACACTATTCATCAACGTAATAAACCATACAACTAATTATTAAACAACAAATTTAAAAAGTAAAAAAATTACGACTGAATAAATATTACAATTATTAAAATATTTCAGTAATCATAACAAAAAACAAATGTTAATTCAATTATTGCTATTTATATTTTATTTGGCTCCTGAGCTTTCGGCTTAGTAGTATGGGCGTTGTTGCAGAGATAATGATCAAATGTTCCAAAGGGGTGGGGGTATGTTGCAAACGGGTATGTTGCAAGGGGTGGGGGTATGCTGCAAAGGGGGAAGGGGTTATGCAACAAGGGGGGGGAGTATGCAGCAACTCAATGTTGCAAATGGGGGTAGGGGAATGCAACAAATCAATGTTGCCAAGGGGGGAGAGGGGAGGGAGCTTCGGGGGGAGAAGGGAGGATGACCTCCCCTCAAAGGGGTAGCCTTAACTTAAGAGAAGAGAAAGGTGACGGAGGAGGTCTTTGGGGGAGAAGGTAGGATGTCCTCACCCCCCCAAAGAGAAACCTAACCTAAGTCTTAACCTAAGAAGGAAGGAGAGAGTTCTTTATTCCACCGGAGTCCGCATCATTATGAGCGTCCTGAAGCCAAGCAGCGATTATATAGAGGATCGTGAGTTGCCAGATATCACTTTTTATATATGGAGAGGGTTACCAGATAGCATTTATTTTAATTGTTCGGGTATACATTATTAGGGAGAGTTGGCAGATATCGCCATTTATTTTAATTCACACGAGTTGCCAAATAATGTTTTTATTTATTAAAAGCAAGATTGACTTTTTCCTTAAAGTTATTCAACAAGAGAGCTAATTATTGAAACGAAACCTAATATTAACAATAAAAGAAATACACTAGACAATTGGCTTAGAAAAAGAAATCATTCCAATAACATATTCTCTAAGAATATATTCAATTTACCTATAAGTCGCTTTCATTTATTCTAATACCTTAGAATGTATACTGTGTCTATTTACTTTTGACAGTCCTTTCTATACACCTATATTTTTTATAAACCAAAATCAGCGAAATTAAGGAGGAATCCTTTATTCATTTGTTTTCAAACTAATTTCATACAAAAATATTAATATACACTTTATATATATATATATATATATATATATATATATAATATATATATATATATATATATATATAATATACACAAGATGTTCTTCACAATTTCGTGCATTTTTTTCGTTCATTTTATTAATTCTATCGATTTGAGAAATCTATATATATATATATACACACACACACACATTTATATTAAATTTCCATATGAAAACAGGATTAATAATATGCCGAAGATATGCTAAAATGTATATTAAAATTATTTTCACATTATGTTGAGACGGGAAGGAATGGAGAAAGGAACGGGTAAGAATCAATCATGTTTAGCCCGAAGCTTTTTTGAAGGCAGCAAAGGCTGACCGCAAAGGTTGACCACAAAGTTCTATTTGGCCTAAATTCATCCATACAGCTTTAGAAAACCTCTCTCCACACCTATTATTGTTAGCATCACTTTTATCAAAACAGGATTTTAGCATAACTGCAAACTAATCTATAATTTCGGTTACCTAAATGAAGTATTTTTAATGTGATGAGGTGAATTACTACAACCCTCCATATATATGATGAAATAATCCAGAACAGTGCTCTTTCTGGCACGCACAAGTTTGCGAATAATTGGGTACAAAAAATAAAATTACATGCACTTACATTTCTACGGCAGTCCCCTGTGTCGGATCGTAAGGAGAGTCATTGCAAATATCATTAACGGTTTGCGTTGGAAATAATCCATCCCGGTCAGCGGCTAAAAAAGATTAATTGTGGACAACGCTGCAATGTCACCATCTTGATATAAATCCGGTAAACTATAACGTTCTTGATTCATGGCGGAGGGAATGTTTATTCACTGGTGAAAATAACTACTGTGACTCCCAAATGAAAAATATTTCCTTTTATATGCACGATCCCCAAGCACCGCCCCAAAAGACTAAGAGCGGTTCGTAAGTTTAATGATTGGTTGTCAGTGTAACTGGGCGGGGCTATGATAAGTTTGTGTACCAATCGTAACACCTATATTATAGGTCCAAGCTTTGGACATTGGTCGACTAATGGTTTCTTTATATTCTCTCCGTAGATTTAATGCACACATCGTGTGCCCATACTTTTCTTAGTTTTCCCATTTTGGAACCCACCCCTTTATGCAATATCCCTCGCAACATTGCTCAACCATCTCTATCACAACAATATTTTACATTATTTTTTTTGCGGTCATACTATTTGACCCTCAATTTTCCCGGTTCGGATAGAAAGCTGGACAACTTGAGCGGATGCAAGTCGTTATAGGAATATCTTCATTAGAATCGCTCAGCTGCTAAGTACCACAGGAAACAAAATTAGCGCCGCTACTCTTCATAATCCTGGCATTACCAGAAACAGCACAGTAACATCCGATGACACAAATATCATTAGGAAATAAGAAATCTAGAATGTTTTTGTGCATTATGTTTTGCGGTCATACTATTCTCAGCTTTCCCAAGATTCCTGACTTGTGATTTGGTTATATATATATATATATATTATATATATATTATATATATATATATATATGTGTGTGTGTGTGTAAATTGCATTTACAGTCTCTACCACGATAGTTCCAAATATTTGCAAAATATATGTTTGCAGTCATACTATTCGATCCTCAATTTTGATTAATGTATTCGGCTTGACTTTCTACTTCTCGCGTAGGAGTGTGATTAAATAACTCATGAAAATGAATGTCTGTTTGGATTGGTAGATAAATGGGCGCCCTAGGTATCCTAGTGGTTAAGACGCTGGGGTGCTGGTTGAGAGTCCGAGCGATGACATTGTAATTTTATCTTGCTCGCGTGCTGCGGCTTAGTTCGGATTCAACGTTAAACTGTAGATCTAAGGCGGAGTGAAAAGCTTGACCCTCGTCAAAATGAACAATTCGGTGAGAAGGAAAACCGAGTTAGCTGTTATTATTAGTAATGTAATTTACACCACGGTTAGATACCAGTTACAAAGAGAATCTATGACCTGAATTTATTGCATATATTCCTCGTACGTATATCTTTTTCTTCTCTCTCTAAAAGGTCTTTTGAAAATCTGTGTATTAAATATATTCTCCATTATCTTCCAGAGAATCTATGTTCTGAATCATAGGTTAAGTTAGGTTCAGGTGCCAGCCTGCTGGAGCGAACCAGAGGCTCACAGCCAAAATCTGCACAAGGAATGTTTTACAGTTTAATAAAATGAATTGTTGATTCTCTTTTTTTCATATTTTCCCTTTACGATCTTAACGAGAGGCTTTTATAATAAAGAAATTATAAATATTTTTGTTTTTCTTTTCATTTCTTTTTTTATGTTTTTTAAAAATTTTGCTGTGACTACTTACGACCATCATAAACCAACTCGGTAAATGAGTTCCAATATACTTATGAAAAATTGATGTTTTTTCCTTTTCAAAAATTATGTACGAAGGCATTATATGATAGTAATAAGCGTGGCAATTATAATATATGAAGTCAGTGGAGGAAAATCTGGAGAGAAGGGATGTGGTTTGACCCACATTCCAATGTAGCCAGTTTGCGGTCAGCCTTTGCGACCTTCAAAACAGCTTCGGGCTAAATATGGGTGAACCTTATCCGTTCCTGTCTCCATTCCTTCTCGTCTCAACATAATGTGAAAATAAACGATATTGTATGAGAATAATTGTTTCTTACCAAATTTAATATACATTTCAGCATATCTTCGCATTTATTAATCCTGTTTTCATATGGAAATTTATAAAAGTGTGTGTGTGTGTGTGTGTGTGTGTGTGTGTGTGTGTGTGTGTATAGATTTCTCAAATCGATAGAATTAATAAAATGAACGAAAAAAATGTAAGAGTTGTGAAGACACATCTTGTGTGTGTGTGTATATTATATATATATATATATATATATATAAAGTGTGTATTAATATTTTTGTATGAAATTAGCTTGAAAACAAATGAATAAAGGATTCCTCTTCTTGATTTCACTGATTTTGGTTTATAAAAAATATAGGTGAAGAGAAAGGACTGTCAGAAGTAAATAGACACAGTATACATTCTAAGGTATTAGAATAAATGAAAGCGACTTATAGGTAAATTGAATATTATTCTTAGAGAATATGTTATTGGAATTTCTTTTTCTAAGCCAATTGTCTAGTGTATTTCTTTTATTGTTAATACGGGGTTTCGTTTTAATAATTAGCTTTCTTGTTGAATAACTTTAAGTAGAAAGTCCGCCTGCTTTTAATAAATAAAACATTATTTGGCAACTCGTGTGAATTAAAATAAATGGCGATATCTGCCAACTCTCCCTAATAATGTATACCTGAACAATTAAAATAAATGCTATCTGGTAACCCCCTCCATATATAAAAGTGATATCTGGCAAACTCACGATCCTCTATATATGAACCTGCTTGGCTTCAGGACACTCATAATGATGCGGACTCCGGTGAATAAAGAACTTCTCTCCTTCCTTCTTAGGTTAAGACTTAGGTTAGGTTTCCCTTTGGGGGGGGTGAGGACATCCTACCTTCTCCCCCAAAGACCTCCTCCGTCTCTCGTTTCTCTTCCTCTCTTAGGGTAAGGCTACTTTTTGGGGGGAGGTCATCCTCCCTTCTCCCCCCGAAGCTCCCTCCCCTCTCCCCCCTTGGCAACATTGAGTTGTTGCATAATCTCCCCCTTCATTGCACCCCCCCACTCCCCCTCTGCAACATACCCCCCACCTCCCTTTGCAACATTGATCATTAGCTTTGCAACATTCTTGCACTCGTCCATTTTTCGCCCATACTACTGGCTTTACTGGGTTCATCAGATTTCAGTCCAGAGTTTGAGCAGTAACTTGTATTTACCTTGAATTTACCTTGACGCGCTTCTACCTCAAGGGAGTGCTGCTCCCACAAAGTCCGCTCAACGCCAGCCGAGGCGGGGCCACGACGTAATCACCACCTTTCTTTTCTGATGCTCATGCCATAGGATTTGATCCACTAGCGGATTTCTGAGGGCTTGTCTGGCAGAGGAATACCCTGTCACTGGATTGGTTGGGTATGCTGGCTAAAAACATGTCCAGACGTTTTACAAAATTATCCACTGGGGCTGCACTTGTATCTCTTAGGTACTGAGGCAAGAAGTTAAATAGGCGAGAACCCTGCCTAGAAATACTAGGTATTATATTGAAGAGTTTGAATCCTTTTCAGACTGTTTGGAGGGAGGTGATGTTTTTGACACATTCTGCCAGTTCTTGTCGAGGTGGGTACAATTGGTTCGGTATTGAGAGTGAATAGAAGCCCTTCAAGAATTTTCCAGGTGTAGATCAACATGTATCTCTCAAACCTCCTTTCTATGGAATAAAGGCCAAGGTCTCCGAGTCTATCCCAGTAATTTAATTTATTTTTACCCATCTGTTGCTCATCAGGTTATTTAATGTATGAAGTGAAGATTCTTTGTAGGTCCTCAAATTTTGGAGTTTATTTTGTTTGTGGGGGAAACCATAATTGAGAGCAGTAGTCAATGCGTGGAAGAACAAGTGATTTCCACAGGGTAAGCATGGTCTTATTGTCTCTAGTTCTGAATGTCCTCAGTACATATTCTATTAGTTGTTTTCAGGATGAGGTTATTTTGTCAATATGTCTGTTGAATGTTGCATCTTCAGATAATAGATAATATGACCCCTAGGTCCTTTACATGATCAGTTCTTACAATATCTTTTCCTGTGGGTCCAGTGTAGTTGAATTGTTCTTTTAGGCATTTATTTGGTCCATACTTAATTACTTCAAATTTGTCTTCATTGAAGGCCATACTGTTTGCATCTGCCCGTGCATATATATAAGGTGTACATAAAGTCAGGATATATTTTTGTGAAATAATTATTTTTTTCTATTTTTCTTTTCAGAAGCCCTTAGAATGAATACAGAAGAGCGTGTGGCAATAGTAATTTCGCGAATCGAGGGAAAGAAATACAATGACATCAGAGAGAAGTTTAGAAGGAGATTTCATAAGCCGGGGCCAATAGACAAGACAATACGAAAATTGGTGAACAAATTTAAACGAACGGGATCTGTAAATGATGAAGCAAGATCAGGACGACCGTGTATGTCAGATCTTACCGTGAATGCAGTACGCGGAATTATCACTGAGGAGCCACGTACGTCCGTTCGTGCTGCATCACACAGACTCGGCCTCCCGACGTCATCTGTGCACAAAATTCTGAAAGTTAATTTGCAGAAGAAAAGCTATCATTTGCAGGTTTTACATGATTTACATGAGGAAGATTTCCCTCGACGAAGTGCTGTGTGTGTGCTGATCTCGTAGAACAAATCTGGAGTGATAATTTAATGGACAACATTCTCTTTAGTGATGAAGCCACTTTCCATACGTGTGGAAAAGTAAATCGCCATAACTGTCGAATTTGGGCAGATGAAAGACCGAATGATTTCGTCCAAAATTGGGAGAGAGACTCACCTAAAGTTAATGTCTGGATGGGTTTAACAAAATCTAAGGTTTATGGTCCTTTTTTCTTTGCTGAAGCTACAGTTACGGGGCTTATTTATCTGGACATGTTGCAGCAATTCCTTGAACCTCAGCTGATTGGGATAGGATTGTTAGTACCGTCGTCTATCAACATGATGGTGCTCCTTGTCACTATGCCAAAATTGTTCAGGATTATCTAAATGGACGTTTTCCAAATCGCTGGATCGGACGCGGAAGCAACAGACCTTGGCCAGCGAGATCACCAGATTTAACCCCTTTAGATTTCTTTGCATGGGGCAAATGATAGGAGAGAGCTTCCTAGGTTACAGTTTATATTGTTTAGCATTATAATGAATAGTATTGGTGCCATTACTGTACCTTGGGGCACTCCGTTGATCACCTCTTATTATGTAGATTTTTCTCCATTTACAACTGTTATTTGTTTTCTGACAGAGAGAAAGGCATGAATCCATTTTCTTATTTTTCCACCAATTCTTGTCGAAAGCTTTTGCAAAGTCTAGACTCTAGATAGATAACTTCTCCCAAATATTGTAGGATTGTGTATGATCCAGATACCTGAATAAAATATGATCAACCATTGGTCATCTTTCTTTGCTTTCTATAAATAGCTTGACTAAGTGTCCGTATGCATAAAAACAATGCAGCTTGCCTGTACGCTTATGTATGTATGTATGTATGTATGTGTATGTATGTATGGATGAATGGATGTGTGTGTGTGTGTGTGTGTACATATTCGTACTTATGACATATGAAAACGATCATACAGTAACAGTAATTATTCA
>JAJOZX010006584.1:170000-259222 GCA_023014485.1 Bathynomus jamesi
ACACATAGTATATATATATATATATATATATATATATATATATTATATATGGTATAATTTAGGGGCCGACCGATAGTATTCCCAAAGTATCGGTACCGATACCGATAGTTAGAGCAAAGTATCGGCCGATACCGATATCTGTCCAAATATCAAAATAGGATTCAAAGAATATAAGTCGACACATGTACTGTAATTCAAAACATATATTTGAAGAAATGGAATTTACAAAATAAAAGTCATGTAATGGAAACAATATATAGGTAATTAAAAAATTGTAATTCAAAAAGTGTAACTCAATATAACAGTTCATTCAGTAATCAAAATTGAGGAACTTCAGATTTTTGGAGAGGATGATTTGTTCCTCAGCGTTGATTGGGTTGATGTTGGCTCGTTTCGCAGTGATAACATCTCCAGCCGTTGAGAAAAGCCGTTCAGAGTCAACTGATCCAGAGAAGCAGCTCATGCACTTCTCAACAACTTTGGCAATCTCCGGGAAATCAGCAGAATGTTCTCGCCAGAAAATGAATGGATCCCTATCCCCAGCGATCCGAGGTTGCGATCAATAGGCGTCCAGGGCTGCTTCCATTCGTGCGTCTGGGACAGTGAACCTCGTGTCCGTATCCCTCGTTTGGGGTTCTTCAACTAGAACAGGACGAACGTGATCGTCGAGATCGCTACCTTCTGAATCGGAAAGGTTTTCCCAAAGAGCGATTTTCTTGGACGGAGAAACCGGACCACTTCGGCGGCGTTTCACGGCAATTGGGCTTCCAATACGCTTTCGTTGGGCCCCCTCCATGTGACTGCGTATCTCTTGTCTCAACAATTCCTTCGCCTTTTCTCGCATGTCGTCATCTATCAGCCCAGCTCCTTTGAATCGGGGATTAACTGCTGTGGCTAGCAGCAGTTTCTCATTTGAATTATGCTCTCGAAATCTCCGTTCGAGAGAATCGTCCAGCTGACTCTTCAGAATCTTGACACCAGCATCATTCACTGAGCACGTTGCACAGATTCCTTTTGACAGAGATTTGACTGTAGGTAAAACTTCTGATAAAAGCGAGTTTTCCTCACTGATTTTGAGCGTTGCAGTTTTGAAGACAGCAAGCACGTCAATAAGCTTGACCATAAGCTTCCATTGCGTTGAAGTCAACGTATTTTCCAGGGCCATTCGACGTCATATTCAATGATAGCTTGCTTTTGGGAAAGGAGTCGCTGCAACATTTCCAGCATGTAATTCCATCTGGTTGGCACATCTTGAATCAGCTTCAGTTGAGGCAAGTTAAGTCTTCTTTGAATTTGATGTAGGCGCTGCGTCGCTTGCGGTCTTCTTTCGGTCATTATGAGCGTATGGAATGGATTTGAAAAACGCGACCTCAATGGATTGATTAGCCGTGCGGAAGAAGTTCCAGGCATGTCTCCTCGAGAGAGAAAATAAATTTATATACGAGTGTATATATATATATATATATATATATATATATATATGAGAAAATAATTTTAATACAGAAATATTTATATGTAAAGTTTTATATATTTAATAATTTTTAATAAATAGAAGCTAAGTAAGTTAACAAAGAATTAAATTTACTTTAGTTTTATCTTAATTCTGATTGGGGGAAATTATAAACAAATAGAAAACGGCAATTTCAGGGAGACTTTGATATTAGCAATATTTATGGATTTGAGTAAGGCGTTTGATGTAATAGACCATAATATTCTACTTAATAAATTATATTGTTAGGCTTTAGAGGAGCAATCAGTGATTGGTTTAAAAGTTATTTGTCCAATAGATATCATTTTGTATCAGTAAATAAGGTTTGCTCAACTAAAGCGCTTGTCAAACATGGTGTGCCACACGGCTCAGTTCTGGGTCCACTGTTATTTTTATTATATATAAATGACCTGCCACGTTCATCTGATATACTGAACTTCATAATGTTTGCAGATGATACAACTGTCTCTTTTTCTTGCAAAGATGTTAATACAGCTAAGAATATATTTCATTCAGAATTCATCAGTGTAATGAAAAGGTTGACCACCAGTAAACGCTTCCTAAATACCAGTAAAACAAATTTCATAATTTTCACTGCTAAAAGAAATGTATATCTTGATGAACTTAATGTTAATGAAATCGCTATAAAGGAGTGTACTGTAACAAAATTTCTTGGTGTAATGCTAAATGAGAATTTGCAATGGAGTGATCATGTAAATTATATCACGAAAAAGATTTCAAGGAGCGTTGCTATAATGTTTAGAAATGTAGTCCCTAAACAAGTTTTATTGACTCTATCATAATCTTGTTCTTCCTTATTTACCATACTGCACCATTGTTTGGGGAAACTCCACTAACAACGGATTAAATGGTATCTTTTCATCCAAAAACGAGCAATAAGGTTATTATCTGATGCTGATTTCCTTGATCACTCTAGTGCATTATTTAAAGAGCTAAACCTACTAAAGCTCAACGATATAACGAAACTGGCACATTTTATTTTTATTTACAAGTGTAAGAACAAAATCATTAATTTGCAATGGTAACTAGATATTTTGTAACTCATCAAGAAATCCACTCGTATCAGACCAGAAATAGATCAAAGCTTGTTATACCTCAATTTAGACTGTCTTCATTTCAAAAACTACCCATTTTCATTGGATTGAAACTATGGACTGACTTGCATGCCGATATAAAAAATATTGTGAATGTAAATTTGTTTAAAACCAAGTTGAAATCCTGATTAATAATGGCATACTAACAAAAATCTAGGATTAATGTCCACTAATATTGTTTAATATTGTCCATTAATATTGTTTAATATTGTAATACATGTTTTAACTATTAATAATACTTATTTGCTTATTTATTTATTTATTATTATTAATTAATAACAACTAGCTGCTTATTTTTAATAAGAGCCCAGTAAAGCCTAAAGCTTAAGGGCCAAATTAAATAAAATAAATAGTCGAGCTTCACAATTACTCATGTCATTGTAAAAAAATTGAAATATTACAATAAATTCGTAAATCATGTTGAAACTAGAAATCAAACTTTATATATATCATCTTTTTATATATAGCAACATCTTAGCAACTTTTGGGGGCCCTGGGCAGGCTAAAATTTAGGGACCCGAAACATACATTAAAAACAATAAATATTTAGACTTCCTAAATTTTTTATTGAATTTATCATTTTTGCGGCCACTAGGATGTTGGGGCTTTGAGCAACTGCGAATTCTCTCTGAGAATGTTTGAAGAATCACTTTACAGATTTTCATGAATCGACTCACCAGAATTAGTAGCAGCAGAAGTTGTACATTGACTCTTATTGGCTTCACCAAACTCATTCTTGTGCTTGTGATAAAGTGACTCCTCAGGTTCGATGTAGAGAAGGTACTTGCGCTTGTTCCTCCGAGAGACAGGGACACCGCACAAATTGCAGATCGCCTGTTTTCCATTGGTGCTTGAAGCAGTGAAGAACTTCCACACAATGCTTGGCATTGTCACTCTCACTAAAGCAAAAGCGAATAAATTTATACCAGTAGTTAATAAATTTACAAAAATATTATTACACACTGTTGAACTGATTCACAACTTGCGAACTGAGGTAATGACGCCGCGATGGTTACGGGCTCGCTTTATATAGAGTGGTAATGAGTCATGGAAATTTCTAGAAACGTTGGGATAAATCGCGAACATATACGTAACTTCTCGAGCAGCCGGGAAGTTTGTATTTGGAAAACGCCCGGTTTTTTTTTATTCTTAGAAACAAAAAACTATCGGTATCGGTAGCTACTAACCATCGATATCGGTACCGATACCGATACAACCACCGGTCGATGCCTAGTATAATTCATATATATAATTACTAATATATAACACTGGGGAACAAATTTCAACTTTTTGTCTATTGAATTAGATTTGACAGTTAGTTCTAGGTAATTTGGGTGCGCTGAGCACGAATTTTTACTCGGTTTTGCTCTATCAGGTCCTGATTTTGCTCAACACCCCTCCTCTTTCGTCGTATTCATAAAAAGGTTTTTTTCTCAATACTCGCTAAGTCTTTTTGCAGTTACACATTATGCAACTAGGTTTTTATCTAGGTATTTGTACCTATTGTTATGGTATTGTTGTATTATGTATATTTTTATATGTAACACCCTAAAAATATTTTTAATTTTGTCATTTTTAACCCATTTTAATATTAGTAAATTAAGCTAAAAATATATAGAATTCTAAAATTTTCTCGAGCGTTCCTGTTCTCTGTAGAGTATTCTAGAGGGACAACTAAAATATATAAAAGCGACTCGTTTCCAGAGTTAATCAGTCAATTCAATCAGTCAGTCAGTCAGTCAGTCAGTTGAGTTAGTTAATTAAGTTTGGGCATTAACATAATTTTGAATTGGCATATGATTTAGTGAGTAATTTTGTCATCGTGATTTAATATAGTTGATTTAATTAGACGTAATTTATATTGTACCTACTCATCCGTGTTTCTAGTTTAATTTCATAGATTGTAAGTACCTATTTCATAATAAGTACCTATTTAAACTAATTTTTGTGTTTATATTTCAGATTTTCTTAAATTTATATGAATTAAGGGCTTTAAATACCTTTACAAATTGGCAGAACAATCAAGCAATATGTCATCAAGCACTAGAAAGTTCAAATGCAAAAACAACCCTGATTCCTTCTGTTATATATGTGGAAATTTTACACTTCCACATCAACGAGCAAATATAACTGACTTCGTAAAAAGAGCTTACTTAGCTTATTTTGGCATAAAACTGGGGGACCAAGATAAATCGTGGGCTCCACATAAAGCCTGCACTATATGCATTGAAAGACTGCGACATTGGACGAAGGGTTCGGATTCAAAAATACCTTTTGGAGTTCCGATGGTAAGTTTATGATTTAAAACTACGTAATTTAATCACTAGTATACTGTAACTTACCTAAATGTAATTGTAACTTAGGTACATAAACAAAAATTTACAGAAAATGTTTATAAGAATCTCAAATATTGCATAAGGCTGAAACACATAGAAATGTTAAATGTTTGGGTGATAACTTTTGATAAAATTCATAAAAACAAGTCTCTCGTCGCTTTTGTTAACGCTTTACAATTTTTTTTCCATATCAGGTGTGGCGAGAGCCTACTAACCACGAGACCGATTGCTACCTTTGATTTGTCAAGACTTCGGGCTTCACTAAGAAAAATAAACATTGTATCGAGTACCCAAATTTCGACACCGCGATACGACCTGTGCTACATTCAAATGAGATCCCCATTCCAAAATTTAAGGGTCTGCCAACTCAAGAATTAGTTGAAGATGTTCCTGAAAATATTGTTATGCACTTTGAGGAGTCAGACACCGATTTTGACCCAAGCGTATTTGAAAGTCAAAACGATCCGCAAAAGTTTAACCAGGCCGAGTTGAATGATCTTGTAAGGGATCTAAATTTGCCAAAAAAGGCTGCGGAAATTTTAGCTTCAAGACTTAAAGAGAAAAACTTGCTTACTTCAAACACATACATTTCATTTTACAGAAAAAGAGAAGAAGAACTTGTTAAATATTTTAGAACAGAGGATAGTTTAGTATATTGCTGCGACATAGTTGGTTTGTTAAAGAAGATGGGGGTTGAGTCTTACGATGCAAATGATTGGCGCTTGTTTTTAGACAGTTCGAAAAGAAGTCTTAAGTGTGTGTTGTTGCATAATGGCAATCTATACGGCTCGATACCGATTGGGCACTCAACAAAATTAAAAGAAAAGTATGAACATATAGAAAAGGTTTTAAATCTTATCAAATATAGGGAGCACGAGTGGATCATATGTGTTGACTTAAAAATGGTTAATTTCTGCTAGGACAACAAGGAGGGTATACTAAATATCCCTGCTTCCTTTGCTTATGGGACAGCAGAGCCAAGGAAGAACATTATTTCAAACAAATCTGGCCAGCACGAACATCACTTACTGTCGGAGAAAAAAACGTAATTAATCCACCTTTAGTGAGCAGAGATAAAATCATATTTCCTCCTCTGCATATAAAACTAGGCCTCATTAAACAATATGTAAAAGCTTTAGATACGAACGGCGAGTGTTTCAAATACATAACTTCAAAATTTCCAAGTTTAAGTTATGAAAAAATCAAGGCGGGAATTTTCGACGGTCCACAAATAAGAACAATGATTAAAGACAGCAATTTTCCTAATGTCATGAATGAACGCGAAAAAAATGGCTGGTTCTCATTCGTGGACTTGATAGAAAACTTTTTAGGCAATTATAGGGCAGATAACTACGAAGAAATCGTAAAAAAACTTTTAAGGGACTACAAAGAGTTAGGTTGCAATATGAGCATAAAAATGCATTTTTTGAATAGCCATCTTGACCAATTTCCAAGTAATTTAGGTGATGTAAGTGACGAACAAGGGGAGAGATTCCACCAAGATATCAAAATTATGGAGGAACGGTACCAAGGCCGCTGGGATTCCCACATGATGGCTGATTACTGCTGGTGCTTGAAAAGAGACCTGCCATCAACAAGCAAATACGCTAGAAAGTCTTACAAAAGAAAATTTTTGCCACAGTGAAAGCTTCATATCTGTTTGTTTTTTTATTTTGTCATTTCTATCGTTATAATGTAATTTTACTGTAGTTTGAACTGCTTGTATTCATGAAACTTGAAAAAAAAATTTAACACATGACTTAATTTTTTAGTCCTAATTTGAAAAATCTGGAAAATGGCACATAGGCTGTCGACAAGAATCAGGACCTGATAGAGTCAAACCGAGTTGAAATTCGTATTCAGCGCACCCAAATTACCTAGAATCAAGTGTCAGATATCATTCAATAAAATACGTGTTGCCCAGTGTAATATATATAGTGTGTATATATATAGTATAATTATATACGTGGTATAATTATATATAATTACTATAAACACCTATATTTTAGAACTACACACTATTTTTATTGGAACTGCACTTTTTTTTCAGACCTGCATAGATTGTGTAGAGCTGCACATTAAAAGAAGCCTGCCGCCCCCATAGAAGAAGAAGAGAGCCAAAATCAAGGTCCAGGCTTTACGAGATGCTTGGACACTGCGTTCGAAAGACTGGAGGTCATAGACAGGAGGAAAGATGGATTGAAGAAGATTGTTCCAGAGTTCACCGGATGAGTGGATGGAAGATTGAAAATACCGATTAACCTTTGCGTTGGGGAAATGGACAGAAAAGGAATGCGAATGTGTAGAAGGTCTGGTACTACGTGCTCTCCTTAAAGGAGGAGCAATGTAGTTAGAAAGTTCAGAAGAGCAGTGTCCGTTATAAAGCTATAGTAAAGAGAGAGTGAGGCAACATTGCGGCGAAGAGAGAGGGATTGAAGACAATCAGTAAGAGGCGAGGAAGCGAGGTGACGAAAAGCCTTTGATTCCACCTGGTCAAGTACGGCTGTGAGGGGTTATCCACTCCACAAATGAGAAGCATACTCCATACAGCGGCGGACAAGACCCCAATAAAGAGACAGCAACTGAATGGGGGTGAAGAAACTACGGAGGCGGTACAACACACCTAACCTCTTAGAAGCTGTTTTGGAAAGAGTATATATGATGTTTCCAGGAAAGATCACGAGAAAAGGAAACGCCAAGAATGTTAAGACGAAGGATTGAGTTGTGTGTTGTTGAAGGTAAGGGGATAGTCGTGTGGAAGATTTTGAGGCATTGAAAACCACAAGGTTTTCTCTACCCGAATCAGAGATGGCAGAAAGATCAGAGGTCAGGTGCACCATAGCCGTCCTGCGCGAATCATGGAATGATTGTTGAGAGGGACGCTTTCGAAAGAGGATGGAGAAGTGAAGAGTGGAATCATCGGCATAGGAGTGGATAAGGCAGGAAGTGCGACTTAATAGATCATTAATAAATAAAAGAAAAGAGTGGGTGACAGGACAGAATTCTGAGGAACACCATTGTTGATAGCTTTAGGAGAAGAACAGTGGCCATCTACAACCGCAGCTATAGATAGGCCAGAAAGGAAATTAGAGATGAAGGCACAAATAGAAGGATAGAAACCGAAAGAGGGCTGTTTGGAAATTAAAGATTTGTGCCAGACTCTATCAAAAGCTTTCGATATGTCTAGCGCAATACCAAAGTTTCACCGAAATGCCGAAAGGAGGACGACCAAGAGTCAGAGAGATATGCAAGAAGATCGTCAGTCGAGCGTCCCTTGTGGAACCTATATTGACGATCTGAAAGAAGATTGTGAGAAGAGGTGTTCAAGAAAATTCCTATTAGGGATAGATTCAAATACTTTAGAAAGGCAAGAACTCAAAGTAATTGGACGATAGTTGGAGGGTTGAAAAGGGTCTACAGAAGATCTACAGAAGCTAAGGCTAACAAAGACCCTAAGGTCCACTCTAAGGTTAGCCCGAGAGAAAGAAGAAAGTAAGGGGTTAAAAGAAGACAATAAGGGGTTAAGTAAGTAGCAAAACCTATCACTCGTGAGTTAAAATTCATTTAGAAAGAGAGAAAGAAAGACACCATCACCATCCGCCAGCCACTGCCGACAAGTCGGAAAAATAGTCGAAGACAATACTTCCAGCTGTTGCAGACCAGTCTTTCACTCCATAGGGAGGTAGAGGATGCAGCCCACTCTGCCGGAGAGGGGTGAAAGATGAAAAGAAGTAAAATAAGAACGCATTACAAACCTTGCAACACATTCTTAACTTAAAGCAACACATATCTCCAGCGGTTGCAGACCGGTCTTCTACTCCATAGGGAGGTAGAGGACGGAGCCCACTTCGCCGGAAAGGGGTGGAAGATGAAAATAAGTAAAATAAGAACGCATTACAAACCATGCAACACATTCTTAACTCAAACACTATCATACCATGTAAACTACAGACATGCAATGAAGGGAGTTACAGACATGCAAATAAGGAGAGAGAGAGAAAAAGAAAGTAGACAGGTTGAATGAAAGCGAACTTCCAGCAGGAAGGAAAAGTATCAGATGAAAGTCAAAGACAAAAGAGTTTGCCATGGCAGTGTGTCAGCACAGAAACACAGTTCTTGAGAACAACAAGGACAACACCATCAGGACCGTTGAGCCCAGCTAGGGCAGAAAGAACATCTTTGGAAGAGATTCTAATTTCAGACATACTGTAATAAAGCCAGAGGGAGAAGGAGATGGAGGAACAGCACCGGAATCGTCCAGAGTTGAGGTGGAGGGGAAAGTTTGAGCGAAGAGTTCAGCTTTGTCAGGAGAAGAGACGGCAACTGAGCAGTCGGAATGGAAAAGAGGAGGGAAAGAAGAGAAAGTAAAGTTGTTGGAGAGGTTCTTAGCTAAATACCAGAAAGAGCGAGAATTAGAATTGTAACATAATTTATTTGATCTGTAAAGATCTGGTGACCTCGACGAGCCTCGAGTAAGCATTAATTTAATTAACATTATAATGCCACCGCTAATACTATAGATATATACATATATATGCACCTTAAAACTTTGGTTTCGCTTCCGTCCGAATTGTTCATTTTGACGAAGGTCAAGATTGCTGATGAAGGCATAGATGAATGCAGAGTGTCCAGGGATCTCAAAAACTTTGGACCTTGATTCTTGATTTCGGTTCTCCTCCTATGCTGGGGACATTTTTGCGGGCGTTCGCCCTTGGTCCCTCGTGCATATATATATATATATATATATATATCAGGGGCGTATATTCAGGGTGTGCTAGGTGTGCGCTGCACACCCAATAGCTTTTCTGTGAATTAATATATAATTAACTCTGTCTCCCTCTCTCAACTTTAGTCGAGAAGAAAAAGATGCCCTAACCCTTAATTCCGCGCTCGACTGTTACACTAGTCGAGATGAGAAATGAGCTACTTCAATTCAGTTGTTCGGATTGTCTTCATAACCATTCGGTAAAATTTTGGTACTGAGCGATAGAAGCGTCCCGAGAGCTTGTTTGAGGCGCGAAATTTCAGTATTGCGGTGCGGCGATATATATATAATATATATATATATATATATATATTATATATTCTTCTCCTACTATGGGAATATAAATTTACGTTTACTCCATGCCAAATCAAATGGAAAAGGGAGAGAGCGAGGGATCAGGGTGGAGAGTGTGCGGTCTGTGGACAGAACAGTGAGAACACCCTCCATATATGGTAAAGTGGGCGGGGCCTATGTTGCCATGGCCCGCATCAGGTTCATATGCTTAACATATTACACTGCTTATACATGTGAAGCAAAGAAGTTCCTTATATGAGGACGTTATTGCTCACTATTTTTCTCCAAAAAGAAGACTTGAGTTTGTGTGTAAATAAGTTCGATGCTTAAAGGAGTCCGTAGGAAATTGGTGTTAGATTTTTTACAGTTCACCTAAGTTCTCCAAGTGTTCAGTGTAATATTGAGAAGGTGGATTGCGCATGCTTACCATATTACTATTAAGATTTATTAATAACTAAGTTAACATGAATTTCAGTTATTAATTTTATTCCACATGATATTCCGCACACCCAATTCACACAGTCACCATCCGCCACTGAGATATATATATATATACACACAGCATTATTGAAAAATGTCATACGGAAAATTGAGAAAACTAATAATAAATTAATAAATAAAAAGTACGGTCGATTGTTCAACCAAACACACACACACACACACACACACATATATATATATATATATATATATACACACATACACACACACACACACATACATATATATAATATATATATATATATATATATACACACACGAGGGCCACTCAATATATTTTGCCCCACCTTTTTTTTTTCTTTCCAAGTTTCCTTGTAAGTTCCAGAAATTTTGTACACAAGTAGTTACATACCTTTTTTACAAGTTTTTATTTTTCCACATAGTCTCCATCCTTTTCTACAGCTTTCCTCCACCTAGAAACAAGGGCGCCTTTATTTCTTGCTGGTAAAAGTCCGCTGGTTTCTGCTGGAGCCACCTCTTAACCTCCTCAACAACCTCGTCACTCTGAAACTTTCTTCCACGAATAGCATCCTTCATTGGTCCAAAGAAATCGAAGTCTGAAGGTGCCAGATCCGGCTGTATGGAGAGTGGGGTAACACAGTCAAGAGCATTTTTGTGATGGCCTCTCTTGTTTGCAAACTGTTGTGTGGTCTTGCGTTATCGTGCAAAAGAAGGACGTCTTCCAGTTTTCTCTCCGGTCGAACTCGCTTTATACGTCTCTGGAATCTCTGTAGGGTAGAAATATATGTCTCTGAGTTGATTGTTTGTCCTTTCTTCATAATGTCCACCAGAATCACCCCTTTCATGTCCCAAAGATGGTGGCCATAACCTTTCCTGCAGAGGGAGCCATTTTGAACTTTTTCTTGCGTGGGGAGTCTGCGTGATGCCACTCTATGGATTGGCATTTTGTTTCAGTTCAAAGTGGTGTATCCAAGTCTCATCCCCAATCACAATTCGTGAAAGGAAGTCATCCCCTTCTGTTTCGTATCGAACCAATGACTCAGAAGCAATTTCTTTTCTTTGGGCTTTGTGAACTTCAGTCAGTTGGCCAAGAAAAACCGTGAACATACTTTTGAGTATCCCAGTTGCTGAATTATCGTATTCACACTTCCTTCACTAATTCCTAGCTCCAGTGATAGCTCCTTGTATGTGACACGCCGATTTGATCGAATGATGCTGTTAGCACGTTGCACAGTGTGAGATGTCACGGCCGATGCCGGGCGAACGCTGCGTGGCTCATCATCAAGGCTGTCTCTCCCTCTCTCCGATGATCTCACACGTTTAGACCAGCATCCAACTGTGCTTCGATCAACAACAGCATCTCCGTAAACGTTTTGTAGACGTTTGTGAATATTTCCAACTGTTTCCTTCTCTGCGGTTAAGAACTCGATAACAGCTCTCTGTTTACAACGCACATCATTGTCAGACGCCATTTTTGAAACTGCGTTAACCATCGGTTTTACACAAGGGCGTTTAAAAGCGGTTTTATACAAGGAGGGGAGGTTCAAACTGGAAAAATCCGGTTATGTGAAGCGCAGAAAGTTCAAACTTACGGCCCAAAAGACATTTCAGCCCCATGGCTTAGAATTTAGCTAAGAAAAAAGGGTGATGCAAAATATATTGAGTGCCCCTAGTATATATTGTGTATGTTACACAGACCGTGCATGGAACAAAGAACTTCTTGGAAAATTAAATCCACTCTCGTCCAAATGGTAAATGACAATACTAAATTTTTTCCTTTTCACGATGGGCACCCAACGTGGGCAACGGGTCACTAACCAGAGGCCCCAAAATATAGCTTCCCTCACCAGCTATCTGCTGGCGAGGAATCCAGCTTTGGGACAGGGTCTAGGGTTTAATGCTGCCCAGGCAGCTACATTCAGAGCCTCAATATACGCAAAATACACAATTTTGGGGCCTCTTTGTTAGTGACCCGTTGCTCACGTTAGGCTTCCATCATGAAAAAAAAATTAGTATTTGTCATTTATTTAATTTTCCTAGGAGAGTTCCTTGTTCCATGCACGATCTGTTACAAAAGTTTATCAGGGGACAATTCCGAGTTGTAGCACACACACACACATATACATATATATATATATATATATATACACAGGGCGTCCCAAAAAAATGAATACACACTTTAACAGCTGATAGCTCAATTGATGTTTCTTTCTTTCCAAGTTAAACCCATTAGAATTAATAATGGCAGTCAGACTAAGCTTTGAACAAAGGAAATTCATTCTAAAATGCTACTGGAAGTGTGAAAACGCAGTTGAAGTGCAAAGACAGTTTAGGAGGGAGTTCAAACAGATCCACCAACGCGACTTACCATCACTCGAATTAGAGATAAGTTTGAAGCCGATGGAACTGTTCAGAATGTCCACAAGAAGCGTTCCGGAAGACCACGGACATCGACAAGCCCCACAAAGCAAGAAAGAGTACTGGAAACGTATCACCAAAGCCCAAGAAAATCTGTGCGGCAAGCGAGTCGTGAGGTAGGAATTTCAGAATCGTCTGTCCAACGCATTTTGAAGCGCTGTCAATGGAAAAGTTACATTCCAAGGTTAGTCCATGCTATTAATGAAGATGATCCGGACCGAAGAGTGGAGTATTGCGAGTGGTACTTGGCACGATGTGGATGTGGATTGGACGAAGGGGTTTCGTAGAATACCCTCCGCGTTCACCAGACCTCACACCACTAGACTTTTTTTATGGGGATACTTAAAAGACAAAGTCTACGCTATAAAACCTGCAACAGTCGCTGAATTGAGAGCAGCCATTGAACGAGAATGCACACAAATACCAAACGAAATGTTTCGTGATGTTTGCGATTCCATTGCTTCGCGTTATCAGCAGTGCCTGGACCAGAACGGACGTCAGTTTAAAAACAGGCGTTGACAAAACAATTAAATAATGTCTGTAGATTCTATTACATTTTGAAAATGAAATGTATTTTAATAAACACTGCCTTTATAAGTATTTAAAGTGTGTATACATTTTTTTGGGACGCCCTGTATATATATATATATATATATAATATATATATATATATATATATAATATTTGATCAAGATTTAATAAATACATATGAGTTTAACTCAGCGTAAAACTTTGGAAAAAAATAAAAAAAGAAGCCCAAAAGATCAATCACATTTTTCCTTCCTGAAAGAAGTCTTCATTGAATGATTTATCACATGAAGAATGGCTTTTTTTTAAGTATGTCAACTTGCAGTTAGTAAGTGAATTAAAACACACACACACACACACACACACAAGTGTGAGTGTGTGTGTGTGTGAAAATACAGTACAAACGCATGAGCACGAGTACCTTTTGCTATGCAAACTATGTCCTGCCAGAATGCAAATCTGGAACCTATCATTCGAACTCGCGGACACTGAGTATTAAGTTACAAAGGGATAAAAATTAATATAGTCTGTAGAACAGGGGTGGCCAAAACGTCGATCGCGATTTACCAGTAGATCGCAGAATGACCAGTAGCTTAGCCTAGCAACAGAGACCTTACATTTCACAATACTAACGAGCACACGACCCGACCGCTACTGCCAAAAATTAGCGTTCTTTATGTTTTCACCTCCATTATCGGTAGCAACATTTATTTGTTTTATCTTTGTGTTTACCAGTCATTTAACAAAAAATAAAGTTTAACTTTAATAATTCTGAGAGATATTTAATTAATGTCACAGAAAATGATACCTATAACTTTAATTTCTGCCAAAATTTCATACCGCGGTAAGCTGAGCTGTTATGAGCACGTGTCACTTAAGTGACGGGTCAGTCATTTGGAATAATCGGTGGTGTAGGTCAGTCTCCAGTCCAATTGCATTAACACCGTTAAAATGAGTGCTGGACCAAGTGCCAAGAAACAAAAACTTACAACTTTCACAATGAGTGGGAGACGGCATATTTTTTTACGATGAAAAATTCCAAATGTGTGTGTTTAATTTGCCATGCATGTGTCGCTTTCGTCAAAAAGGGGAATTTAGAGAGGCGTTTTAAAACTACTCACAACGGTATGACAGTGATTTCCCAGCTGAAAGTGAACTACGTAAGAGAAAAGTAATGAACTTAAGTCTCAACTTAGTGCTCAGCAGGCTATCTTTACAGGCCTAGCACAAAATCGAAAGCAGCAACGATTGCGTCATTTCGGGTGAGCCGTGTACTTGCGAAACACAAGAAACTTTTTCAGGATGGAGAAATATTCAAGGAAGCATTTACAGAGGCAGCAGAGTCGTTGTTTCAGAATTTCAGTAATAAATCAGAAATATTGTCTGCTGTCAACCAGCTTCAGCTATCCAGAAACACTGTGATGCGGCGTCGTGAAGTAATGGATGAGAATTTGGTGGAACAACTGAAGAAAGACATACATGACTGCGTGTTCCTTTCACTTCAGTTTGATGACTCGACAGATGTGATCGACACATCACAGTTATGCATTTTTATTAGAATCGTGTTTAAAGATATGACTGCCAAAGAAGAACTGCTTAAAATCCTACCTTTTAGAGGGAAAACTCGAGGTGAGGACATTTTTCATGCATTCAGTGAATTTGTTAACGACACACAATTCCCACTTCACAAGCTTGTGAGCATAACAACTGACGGATCACCTGCTATGACTGGCCACTCCACTGGGTTCATCGCCCTGTGCAAAAGTGACAAAAGGTTTCCAAACTCCTTTAATTATCACTGCATAATTCACCAACAAGCATTGTGTGGTAAAATGTTTAATATTAAAGAAATTATGGATATTTCCCATAAGATTGTGTCTATTTGGGCGAGAAATCTACAATGGCGTCTCTTCCAGTCTCAGCTAAAAGAAAATAAAGCAGAACACACTGACCTTTTGTTGCACACTGATGTCAGGTGGCTAAGTAGAGGTAAATTCCTGCAGAGGTTTAGGGATCTCTTACCTGAAATTAAAGACTTTCTGAAGTTAAAAGAAACATATTACAGAATTGGAAGACGAAGTGTGGCTGTTAGATTTAGCTTTTTTGACTGACACCACTACTTTTCTAAATCAGCTAAACTTAGAGTTGCAGGGTAAAAACAAAATTATTGTTGAAATGATTACCTCAGTGAATGCTTTTAAACAAAAACTAGAACTGGTATCCTCACAGCTGCAGCGACACCAACTGCGGAACTTCAAAAACATGATATCAGAGCTGGTAAGTCAGGGGAAAGAATGCGACCAGTTTGACAGTGTTTGATACGTTGAACAGTTGCAGAATGTTATTACAGACTTCAACAGACGGTTCTAAGACTTAGCAACACTAGAACCTGTAGCAACATTCATTTGCTTCCCATTTGGTGCAAACTTTGACATTGATATTGCATAAAAAATGGCCTTATTGTTTAATATGGACATATTGCAATCGAGAATGAAATTTTGACTCTGCGAAACGATATTCAAATCAAATCCAGGTCTTCAGAAGGAAACTTTTGGCACCTACTTCTTGAAGAAAAGTATCCGAATGTCAGAAAAAGTGCCATGTACTTGACAGTATTTTTTGGATCAACCTACCTTTGTGAGTCAACGTTCTCACACATAAATATCATCAAATCAAAATACGGAGCCACTCTGACAGATGATCACCTGGATGCTTATTTGAGGCTAGCAATCAGCAGCTACAATCCGGACTACACACGGCTTGCTGATGCCATGCAGTGCAAATCATCATATTAGTAAAGCAAGTTCTTCCTATTCCAGTATACCTAATTTCTAATACGTTTGGGGGTTAAAATTTAATGAAAAAAAAAATATATATATATATGTGTGTGTGTGTGTGTGTGTGTGTGTGTGTGTGTGTGTGTGTGTGTGTGTGTGCATTTGCCAATATATTTTTATATTCACTTCATTTTATTTTTGGTTATTCTCTCTCCATCTCTCTGTATATATATATCAGGTCATCCCATAAGTAATGTCGTTTTTTTACGATAGATTAAGTTTAAACTAGTCCTACTCGGTTTAAGCATAAATTTTCCGAAGATTATATGCTTAAACCGAGTAGGACTAGTTTAAACTTAATCTATCGTAAAAAACGACATTACTTTTGGGATGACCTATATATATATATATATATATATATATATATATATATATATATATATATATATATATACACAGAATGGAGAGAGAATAACCAAGAATAAAATGGTGAATATAAAAATATATTGGCACGCACACACCACACACACACACACACACACACACACACACATTTTTCATTAAATTTTAACCCCCAAACGTATTAGAAATTAGGTATACTGGAATAGGAAGAGCTTGCTTTACTAATATGATGATTTGCACTGCACGGCATCAGCAAGCCGTGTGTAGTCCGGATTGTAGCTGCTGATTGCTAGCCTCAAACAAGCATCCAGGTGATCATCTGTCAGAGTGGCTCCGTATTTTGATTTGATGATATTTATGTGTGAGAACGATGACTCACAAAGGTAGGTTAATCCAAAAAATGCTGTCAAGTACATGGCACTTTTTATGACATTCGGATACTTTTCTTCAAGAAGTAGGTGCCAAAAGTTTCCTTCTGAAGACCTGGATTTGATTTGAATGTCGTTTCGCAGAGTCAAAATTTCATTATCGATTGCAGATATGTCCATATTAAACAATAAGGCCATTTTTTATGCAATATCAATGTCAAAGTTTGCACCAAATGGGAAGCACATGAATGTTGCTACTGGTGCTAGTGTTGCTAAGTCTTGGAACCGTCTGTTGAAGTCTGTAATAACATTCTGCAACTGTTCAACGTATCGAACACTGTCAAACTGGTCGCATTCTTTCCCCTGACTTACCAACTCTGATATCATGTTTTTGAAGTTCCGCAGTTGGTGTCGCTGCAGCTGTGAGGATACCAGTTCTAGTTTTTGTTTAAAAGCATTCACTGAGGTAATCATTTCAACAATAATTTTGTTTTTACCTTGCAACTCTAAGTTTAGCTGATTTAGAAAAGTAGTGGTGTCAGTCAAAAAAGCTAAATCTAACAGCCACACTTCGTCTTCCAATTCTGTAATATGTTTCTTTTAACTTCAGAAAGTCTTTAATTTCAGGTAAGAGATCCCTAAACCTCTGCAGGAATTTACCTCAACTTAGCCACCTGATATCAGTGTGCAACAAAAGGTCAGTGTGTTCTGCTTTATTTTCTTTTGTGATAATAGGGGCTTTATGGACGTACAGTCGTGTGTGTGTGTGTGTGTGTGTGTGTGGTAATAGGGGTGTACAGTCGATGAGTGTATGCATGCTTTTAATTCGTTCTATATACAGCCAATTATGCCTTCTAAGAAAAGCCAATTGGCGGATTAATATATGCAAATAAACGCAAACTGTCAACTCAGCCTTCTAAGCCAACTGGTTGATTAATATATGCAAATAAACAGCGCAAACTGGCAACTCAGCCTTCTAAGCCAACTGGTTGATTAATATATGCAAATAAACAGCGCAAACTGGCAACTCAGCCTTCTAAGCCAACTGGTTGATTAATATATGCAAATAAACAGCGCAAACTGGCAACTCAGCCTTCTAAGCCATTTGGTTGATGAGCCCGATGTTTCTGGCTGATTAATATATGCTTAATTAAATAAACAGCGCAATCCTCAGCCTTCTAAGCCAACTGGCTGATTAATATATGCAAATAATTAAATAAATGGCGCAAACTGGCAACTCAGCCTTCTAAGCCAACCTGCTGATTAATATATGGAATAGTTTAATACATGGCGCAATCCTCAGCCTTCTAAGCCAACTGACTAAGACAGAATATATGCTTTAATTAAATAAACAGCGCAATCCTCAGCCTTCTAAGCCAACTGGCTGATGGCGCCCGCTGGCTCTGGCTGATTAAGCCACATGGCTGATTAAAACAGAATATATGCTTTAATTAAATAAATAGCGCAAACTGACAACTCAGCCTTCTAAGCCACCTGGTTGATTAATATATGGTTTAAATAAATAAATAAATAACGAATCTGGCAACTCAGCCTTCTAAGCCAACTGTCTGATTAATATATGCAAATAAACAGCGCAATCCTTAGCCTTCTAAGCCAACTGGCTCTGGCTGATTAATATATGCTTTAATTAAATGATTATTGCTATCTGGCAACTCAGCCTTCTACGCCAGATGACGGAAGAATATATGTTTAATTAAATAATTATTGCTATCAGCCTTCTAAGCCAGATGACGGAGGAATATATGCAAATAAACAGCGCAATCCTCAGCCTTCTAAGCCAACTGGCTCTGGCTGATTAATATATGCTTTAATTAAATGATTATTGCTATCTGGCAACTCAGCCTTCTAAGCCAACTGGCTGATTAGGGACCTATAAGGGAGCGGCGGGGTGGCTGAAGGATTCATATGAGCTTGGCTGTCAAGCAAAGACCCTTCCTCTGGGTCCTCTCCTCTTCCTCTCTCTCTCTCTCTCTCTCTTGCACACTATTTGAGTGTGTAAGGACATTTAGGACCTCAGTCTGCGGAAATTTCTTTTCCTATAAAATAGTTAATATCTGGAACCAACTTCCCTCAGAGGTTGTTTCCAGTCAAGGTGTAAATGTGTTTAAGAATGGGTTGGACAAAGTACTGAGTACTCTCATAGTTTAAGACTAAAACATAAGAAAACTCTGCAGGAGATCGCTTGCACGGTGTCTCTGTGAGCAAGCCAAATATAGAGCTATTTATATATTCTCCACTTTCCTGTAAAATTTCCTTGGCTACTTTTCCAGGGTCAAGGTATTTTCTTCAACCTTTTTCCGTACCTGCCTCTGGCAGGGAGGGAGCGGAGGGTGGGGAGAGAGCCTTCTACTTTTCTATCCAGTTTTCTACTACTGCTAGGATAGTTGAATGAAAAATAAACTTTTACAAAATTTTCCCTGGCACCCATTGCCATTGGTACCTCCTCGGTATGGGCCGCAAGGCCTTTTGAGGTACTTCTTTTCCTTGTAACTCCTTGTAACTCTCTCTCTCTCTCTCTGCCCCTTTGGGGGGTGAGGCCGTCCCAACTTCTCCCCCAAAGAGGCTCCCCCTCTTCTGCACTTTTGGGGGGTGAGGCCGTCCCACCTTCTCCCCAAAGAGGCCCCTTAGGTTAGGTATGCCCCTTTGGGGGGGTTCAGCTTGGGGGATAACTCCAAGTTGCATACCCCTTGCAACCCCATTTTCGGGTTGGCAGCAAAGGGTTGGTACTCCCCTTTGGGGAGTTCAACTTGGGGATAACTCCAAGTTGCATATCCCTTGCAGCCCCATTTTGGGGTTGGCAACAAAGGGGGTGGGGGTTGGCACTCTTGCAACAAAGGGGGGTGGGGTTGGCACTTTTGCAACATTACGTAACATTTGCGACATTCCTGCACTCATACATTTTGTGGTCATACTACTCCCATCTCAGTAAAGTCTGGCCACCCCTGCTGTAGAATATTTTACCTTAGGAAAACGAGCGCTTTCAAGCTCAAGTGTTTTTGGATTACCTGAAGATCCGTCACCCCAGCCATTTTTAGTTAACTTTATAAGGCTAACTAACGAAAATATCACGACCTAACCTAACCAATCGTTAGGTCAACTGTACGCCCTTGACGATTGGGAAGGTTAGGTCCTGATATTTTCATTAGTTAGCCTTATAAAGCTAACTAAAAAAGGCTGGCGTGACGGATCTTCAGGTGATCCGTATTTTTACGTATCAACCCCCGCTATCGAGCTAATCCTGGCGTATATATATATAGATATAATACAGTTTCGGGCACATTAAACAGTTATATAATGAAACACGGAAGTGCAAGCGTGAAGGGAAATGTGAATGTAGAAACTCTCGAGTTGGTGGATAGAGAATGGAACGATAAAGCTTCGGAAACAAACAATAGGCAAAATTAAAGCAGTCGAAGGAAAATGAAAATCGAACGGTTGAAAGCGAACTTGAGTGTATTAATAATAAAAAAGGATAATAACTATTATTATTATTAATAATAATAATGGTGGAAATCATAGTAAAGATAACACTAATGTTATGATAGTAACGGTAATAACAAGAAGAGTGGTGGAAAAACTCTGATACTTGCCTTGCAAGAATAAGGACGAAAAGACTAAACTGGATTATGAAGAGGTATACTGTTGAAATATTTAAATCGTAACTACAAAACAATGAAAAGGTAAGGTATTAAAAGTTTTTCCGAATTTTATTCTGGGTTTGGTTTTTTGGAAGATTATTCTACCGTTCGGCGTACTCTTCTTTAATTCTATAGTATTTCCCTTTGAGTTTACAAATACAGCTTTTTCCGTGTTGAGTCTACAGATATATATATAAAATATTATTCTAAACAAAATACAGGCCTGCATATGGACGGTTTGCGATTGTGGATACTTGTGGTTTTTGGTCCAGTTTGTGTAAAGCAAGCCTAAGGTAGTACGAGGGTGACTGTAATTCTGTAATTGATACCGGTAAATTTGTGCTACCTTGGGGAGGAGACACAAACTTGCGGTGCATCTTGTTCCTGAAGAATCATGCACGAGGACTGATAATAACTGGGGGTGACTACGATACACACGAACAAAAATTCCAATCAACTGAATGAGGATAAAGATGTTCTTTGGACTAGGCTAACACAGAACACTGTTGCTTTCACTGGTGATGAACCACATATGAAAACCTCGTCAGTACTTTGACCCAATATTTGCTTGGCAGTGCTGCTGCGAGCTGCTCGTACCCTGAATTGGGTGTATGGGCGGAATGGTGCTTTATGTAAAAGGATACTTAACTCTTTATACTCCCACTTAAACTATGAATGCATCGATGATATATATATATATATATATATATATATATATATATATATATATATATATATATAAACGTAAAGAACGACGCTTGTATAGGAGATATTCCGCGCAAGACGAGAGAGAGAATATCTCCTATACAAGCGTCGTTCTTTACGTTATTTATACTGTGTGTTCTTTGCAGTTGAATGTATATAATGTTACGGCATGCGGGAGGTGCCCCCTTGGGGCATTGGTTTCTGCGAGTATGTAGAAGAATTACGGCATTTGGAAGAGTGAGGTCCATGGTGTAATGGTATCGCGTCTGACCGGCAATCGGAAGATCCCGGGTTCGATTCCCAGGTGGTTACCTCATTTTTTCATTTGTTTCGTTCTCTCTCTCTCGTCTTGCGCGGAATATCTCCTATACAAGCGTCGTTCTTTACGTTATTTATACTGTGTGTTCTTTGCAGTTGAATGTATATAATGTTACGGCATGCGGGAGGTGCCCCCTTGGGGCATTGGTTTCTGCGAGTATGTAGAAGAATTACGGCATTTGAAGAGTGAGGTCCATGGTGTAATGGTATCGCGTCTGACCGGCAATCGGAAGATCCCGGGTTCGATTCCCAGGTGGTTACCTCATTTTTTCATTTGTTTCGTTCTCTCTCTCGTCTTGCGCGGAATATCTCCTATACAAGCGGTCGTTCTTTACGTTATTTATACTGTGTGTTCTTTGCAGTGAATGTATATATATATATATATATAATATATATATATATATATATATCGCTTCCCGGAGATCAGCGAAGTTAAGCGACATTGGGAGACCGTCCACCGCGCTCAGATATGTAGCGAGCCGTGGTTCAGATCCCACGTAAAGCTGTAGGTCCCCTCCGTCATATGACCTTAGATGTTGCAAAGGAGGTTAAACAACCCCACTAAAAAAAAAAAAAAAAAAAATATATATATATATATATATATATATATATTATATAGAGAGAGAGAGAGAGACTTTTAAATGTATTCCTTAAATCTGTGTATACGATTCTAAATATTATGTGATGATACCTTTACAGAACTAACTATTTTCAGTTGTTTACTCTTTTCTGAAAATATTTACTGTTTCAGGGCGAAAACTACACGTTTTCCAGTTTTCTTTTTCATAAAGTAATGAAAACAAGAGTTTTTCCAAAAATCAGACGCCATTTTCGTCAACAAATTAAAAAAAAAAAAAATTAAACACTGCGTTTTTAGATATAAAGGGAGGAGAGTTACAAGATTTGTTGTAGAAACCAATCGACCAGGGAAGTAGTCCGTGGGGGGGACGTTCGACAGAAGATAGGAAGTGCTGGAACTCCCGTTTCTCCTGTCACTGTCCCCCTTAGCTGATCTTTTTTCCGTGTCTCATCTACCCTGGTGAGCAGTCCAGCATGCTCTCACACACACACTCTCTCCTTATTCTTCACTACATACACATGCATCTACACACTACATAATCTTTTCAAAATTTAAAAAAAAAAAAGTCTCCACTTCTGGCTACCCCCACTGCCAATACCGGGAACGTAGACCCGGGCAGCGGGCTGGTTCTGCTACCGCCCATTCGAGATGTTCTGAACCTCTGATTCACTTTTCATAAACTTTTGCAACATTCGTGGACTTTTCTCAAATTTTCAATCTGTTGAACATCACCTCTCCTCCTCTAAACCTCATCTTCTTTTCCTCACTGAAACTGAGGTGTCTGGAACGACTGACAGCAACCCCTTTTCTGTACCCTCTTACTTTCTCTACACTCAATTTCATTCCAAAGGTGGATGTTGCGTATATGTACGCAATGACCTAACTTGTTCTCGTATTCCCGAACTCGAATCTTCCGAATTCTATATCCTCTGGCTACGGCTTACATGCCAATCTCAAACTAAATACATCTGCGCTGTTTATCTTTCTCCTAATTCTATTGACTATCCAAAATCTTTGACTACCTCGCTTCCAAAGTGGAATACGTTTTTTCCTGCTCTTTCTTTGCTGAAATCTCCAATTTAGGAGATTTCAATGTTCATCACCACCTTTGGCTTTCCTCCCATTTAACTGACATCCCTGGTGAACTAGCTTACAACTTTTCTATCCTAAACGACCTAGAGCAGATTGTACAGCACCCTACTTGTATCCCCGATCGCCTTGAGATAGGCCCAACATTCTGGATTTATTTCTTACCTCTCATCCTTCTTCTTACTCTGTCAAACTTTTTTCTCTGTTGGGCTCCTCCGATCACAATCTTACATCTGTTTCCTGTCCTATCGCTCCAATTCGGCCTTTGGATCACCCAAGGAGGAGGCGCCTTTAGCACTTCGGCGCCGCTGATTGGAGGCCCTTAGGTAATACTTCTGTGATTTCCCATGGAATGATTACTGCTCCCGTGGCTGGGGTTCTCTGAGTTGCAGTGCGCTTCACAGAGGTGATTCTCTCGGGCATGGAAGCGTACATTCCATATTCTATTCCTACTACTATAAAAAAATAACCTTGGTTTAACTTTACTTGTTCTAATGCTGTCCGCAACAGGGAGGTTGCTTTCAGAAGATACCGTCGCCATCGAACTCCTGACTCTCACTCAGCCGGGAATCGTGCAAAAATCTGTTCTTCGACTCGCCAAAAATTTCTTCATCCGACAGAAATATGAAAATCTATCCAATTCTAATTTTTCTCGCTCTTTCTGGCATCTAGCGAAGAACCTTTTCAACAACTTTACTTCCTCTTCTGTCCCTCCTCTTTTCCATTCCGAAGCACAGTTGCCGTCTCTTCTCCTGACAAAGAGAAGAGACCCTGGACAATTCCGGTGCTGTTCCTCATCTCCTCCCCCCCCCCCCCTCTGAGTTTATTGTCTGAAATTAGAATCTCTTCTAAAGATGTTTTTTCAGCCCTATCTGGGCTCAACCCTAGGAAGGCGTATGATCCTGATGGTGTTTCTCTGTTGTTCTTAAGAACTGTGCTTCTGTGCTGATACCCTGCCTAGGCAAACTCTTTCGTCTTTGTCTCTCATCTGGTATTTTCTTCCTGCTGGAAGTTCGCTTTCATTCAGCCTGTTCCAAGAAGGGTGACGCTCTCAACCCTCCAACTATCGTCTAATGCGTTGATTCCTGCTTTTCCAAAGTTTTTGAATCTATCCTCAATAGGAAGATTCTTAAACACCTTTCTTCTCACACTCTTCTTTCAGATCGTCAGTATGGATTCCGCAAGGGACGCTCTATTGGCGATATTGCATATCTCTGACTCTTGGCAGGGGCGGATTAAGACACCTCGGGGCCCGTGGCAATGAAGAATATGGGTGCCATTTTCTATAGCTTTTTATTAAGATACATGTACATGTACAGTACATAGTACATTTACACGAATTATAAGTACAGTGCTCAGGCTAATTAAGAAACAAATTTAAAAGAACCGTAACACAGTGTATTTTGCCGTTTGCCAAAACCAAACAGTATTAAACACCTTTACTTTAGGGCCTATAAAACAAAATAAACCAGGGAAATTTGTCAGTTTGAGTACTCTGTCATATTTAATCGAAGAAGTTTGCGAAATCTCGAATTATATGATCGAAACTCAGTTGATTGGGGGGGCCCCTCAAGCATGGGAACCTGAGGCTTCAGCCTCAGTAGCCTCAGTGATAGTCCGCCACTGACACTTGGTCATCCTTTCGGGATTTCGGTGCAACTTTTGCTATTGCGCTAGACATATCGAAAGCTTTTGATAGAGTCTGGCACATATCTTTAGTTCCAAACTGCCCTCATGGCTTTCTATCCTTCTATCTGTGCCTTCATCCTCTAATTTCCTTTCTGGCCCATCTATAGCTGCAGTTGTATAGGGCCACTGTTCTTCTCCTAAAGCTATTAACAGTGGTGTTCCTCAGGGTTCTGTCCTGTCACCCACTCTTTCCTTTTATTTATTAATTATCTTTAATTCACACTTCCTCTCCTATTCACTCCTATGCCGATGATTCCACTCTTCACTTCTCCACCCGCTTCCCAAAGCGTCCCTCACAGCAGTCGCTTCATGAATCGCGTAGGATGGCTATGGGACACCTGACCTCTGATCTTTCTGCTATATCTGACTGGGGCAGAGAAACCCGTGGCTTTTAATGCCTCAAAAACTCAGTTCCTCCAGCTGTCTACTCGTCACAATCTTCCACACGACTATCCCCTTACCTTCAACAACACACAACTCAATCCTTCCTCTCATCTTAACAGTCTTGGCGTTTCCTTTTCTTGTGATCTTTCTGGAAAGATCACATATACTCTCTTTCTAAAACAACTTCAAAGAGGTTAGGTATGCTGTACCGCCTCCGCAGTTTGTTCATACCCATTCAGTTGCTGTCTCTGTACAGGCGTCTTGTTCGCCCCTGTATGGAGTATGCTTCTCATGTGTGGGGTGGCTCAATCCACACAGTCGTACTTGACAGGGTGGAATCAAAGGCTTTCCGTCTCATCAATTCCCCGCTTCTTACTGATTGTCTTCAATCTCTCTCTCTCTTCGCCGCAATGTTGCCTCACTCTCTCTTTACTATAGCTATTATAACGGACATTGCTCTTCTGAACTCTCTACTACATGTCTTCTCCTTAAGGAGAGCACGTCACGTAGTAACAGACTTTCTACACTTTCTCATTCCTTTTCTGCCAAACTCTCCAACGCAAAGATTAATCGTTTTTTTTCAGTCTTTCATCTACTCAACCGGTGAATTCTGGAACAATCTTCCTCAAGCCATCTTTCCTCCTGTCTATGACCTCCCATCTTTCAAACGCAGAGTGTCTAGGCATCTCGAAAACCCCGGACCTTGATTTTGGCCCTTCTTTTCTTCTATGGGAGGGGCGTTTTTGCGGGCGTTTGCCCTTGCCCCCTCCTTCCTGCATAAAAAAATAAAAAGTAAAAGGAACTGAGAGAGAGAGAGAGAGAGAGAGAGAGAGAGAGAGAGAGAGAGAGAGAGAGAGAGAGAGAGAGAGAGAGAGAGAGAGAGAGAGAGAGAGAGGTAATTTTTCTGCTCTTCTCTTTAATAACTTATGGATCAAATAGCACCACTCATTTCAAAGTTATTACTTATAGGGAGGAACGAAGACTTATTTCAGTGTGAAAGTTTATTAAATTAATAATATTTATTTCAAGAAACGAGTTCTGTAAACTGTAACGAATAATGAAGTTCCGTATGCGAAAGCGGAAATCCAATAGAAAGTAGTGATTACCGACTCGGTAATCTAAGATTCCATTCTAAGGTAACTAAATTGAAGAAGAGAATTAACTGAACTAATCTGGTTTGATTACATTTGATTTAATCCCGGAAATAGTGAAGATAAGGGGCTTTTTTATTGCTTTTAATTTTCTACACTGTATAGAAGTATATATATATATATATATATATATATATATATATATATATATATATACAGGGTGTTTCAGGAGGAAAGGTCAATACTTCGGGAGGTGATAGTATCGGTCATTGTGAGAAAAAAGTTCATATGAATACGTGTCTAATTCTGAATGGTTACGGAGATAGAGCTGTTTGAATCTACAAATACAAAAGCATTGTTTATGGTAATGAAGAAAGAGAAACTAATTACTGTTTCTAACATTTAATGTTTAAACATTGGCATTTTGAATGGTATCAGATACAGAAATGACAAATTTGTTACAGTTTACAATACGTTTTCGAAAATCCCACCGTCAACCTCAATGCACTTTGCAACTCGTGTGCGAAGATCGCGTGTTGTTCGTCTGAGTTGATCTTGACGTTCCTTTATGCGGGCAGCAGCATCCAAAATGCGCGCGAGCAATTCGTCTCGTGTATCCACCTTTCTTTTGTAAACTTGACTTTTCATCCACCCCCACAAACAATAATCTAACGGAGAGAGGTCTGGAGACCTTGGTGGCCATTGAATGGGACCACCGCGGCCGATCCATCGACCAGGGAAAGTTTGATTTAGGTATTGCATCACCAGACGGGTAGAATGTGGAGGAGCTCCGTCATGTTGAAAGTACATACCAGCGCGTGTAGCCAAAAGGAACATCCTCCAATAGTCCTGGCAATTCATTTTGCAGAAATTCTAGGTAACTTTGTCCTGTAAGACAATTCTCTAAAGTAACAGGGCCAATCAGCTGATCATCGATGATACCGCACCACACATTGGCAGAGAAACGATGTTGAAAATTTGTTTCGACAGTGGCATTTGGATTTTCGTCTGACCACCGATGAGAGTTACGAGTGTTGTTGATACCGTCACGGGTGAAAGTAGCTTCATCGGTGAACAGTATTAATCGAAGCAATCGGCGATTAGCATTTACCAAATGACAAAATTCCAGTCGCATGGCAGCGTCTCCTGGTTGAAGGTGTTGTACACGATGTACATGATATGGCTGCAAGCCTTCCTCACGTAATGTTCGTCACACTCTTGAGTCTTGTGTGTGTTACACCGAGACGTGTAGAAATTCTTCGTGAGCTAGTAGTAGAACTACGCCCTACCAAGTGAAGAATGTTTTCCACTTCATTCACATCTTGTTGACCTTCACGTTCAGATGAAACATGAGTGCTGGGAAGTGTACCAATCTCACGCAATGTGTTGAAAACCCTGGTAAACACTCTTCGATCCGGAATTCTGCAGTTCGGAAACCGTCGACGCTATTCTGCAACAGCAACTGTTGCACTTCCATCGCAAAAACCGTAGACATACACCATATCTGCATATTCGGCATGTGTGAAGGTGTGTGGCATTCTTAACACTGCTTCAAACACCAAACAATGTCACTCACAACAGTCAGCTGTCGATTGGCTTATGTTACATGCTTACATCACAGCTTACATGGTTCAAGGTTATAGGGGAGGGAAGGGGGAGGAAGAGCTGCGCGCGCATCAGATTCAAACAGCTCTATCTCCGTTACCATTCAGAATTACACACATGTTCATATGAACTTTTTTTCTCACAATGACCGATACTATCACCTCCCGAAGTATTGACCTTTCCTCCTGAAACACCCTGTATATATATACACACACACTGTATATATATATATATATATATATATATATATATAAACACGCATGTACACGCATGTTTTTTGTATGAAAGAAAAATGCTACCACCAAGATTCGAACACGGGACCTCCTCAGTAGGAGTCGCGGGCGCAAATGGTCAGAGGACAACAACATGACGTTTAACACCGACAAATTTCAGCTCTTGAGAAATGGTAGAACAAAAGGAACTTAACAGACTGCATATTATGCTCCAGATAGACAGGAAATTCAGAGAAGCACGAAAGCGATCGATCTGGGGGCAGGGACTGACTGGGACTCAAAAGCGTCCCTGGACTTTCACCCAGACCGGCCCACACAGTACGCGCGTATGCGCCCTCCCTCCTCCCCACCACCACCACCACCCTTAGGGCCACAAAATAATGAAAATACCGCCACCCATACTCAATTATTAGACATTTATTTTTATTATATTGACACACACACACACACTGTTAATATAGCAGAGCCGCTATTATAGACAACACAGTAAAACAGAAAATAGAGACGCCAGAAATTGACATAGTCATACACTATGTCATTAATTACATGAAAAGCAAAAAGCCTATCTACCAAAGAGAAAAATATGTATTACTCTAATGTGTCAGCAGTTTTCTCAGCAGCTCACTCCTCTCTGCAACTCTCTCTATCATCACATCTGTACCCAGGGCCATTACGATGTCGTTCTCAGTTGCCATCAGCATAAACGCCTCTAGGTGCTCCTGGGAGAGTGTGTTCCTGAGTCGAATTTTGATGTACTTCAGGGTTGAGAAATTTCTCTCTCAGTCCACCTGGGTGATTGACAGGGTAAGCAGGAATTTGTACCCAAGGCCTATGATGTGGTAAGCATTTGTCAACAAGTTGTACCTCCTGATTATCTGGTAACAACATACTGCACAGTCTTTACGAGAGGAACACCTTTCATTCCTCATCTCCACTTCGTCTTCCTTTCCATCAGCATCAGATCCGTCCTCAGGTGTCTCACTGACTATTCTGATGGTGTGTTCCTCCAGTGCTGATGTTTTCAGCCTCTCCCACTGTGCAGCCAGACTCCAGCTCACACTGCAAGTTCTCAACTGTTACCATCACAGATCGACCGGCCCACCGGGAATTCTCCCGTTGCTCCAGATGGCCAGTCCGCTATTGTCTCGGGGTAATAATGACCGATGATGCGAAATTCGAAACACAAACTCAGATAGCGATAAATTTGTCGAATATCAGTTAGATAGAGTGAAAGATATACTTTCCAACAAGCTGGAGCCCCTCCCTGCTCACAGAGCACGCCAAACTGTCACATTCCTTGAGAACGAAACACCGGATTTTATCGAACCCAATATGTGGCCGGCTAGTAGCCCTGATCTTTCACCACTAGATTATGGTATTTGGGAGGCTCTGAAGTCCAAAGTTTACATCACTTTTACCAATATAAGAGACATACACGAACTACGCGAACGAATTCTGCTCGGCTGGGAGAAGGTGTCTCAACGATATGTAAACAGGTGTATTGATCAGTGGCGTCCACGTTTGGAGGCCTGCATTGAGCAACTTCTCAATTAAGACGAACAACATGCTAAGGTAAGCATATCTGAAGTTTGGGAACTCTAGTTCTCTTACTTTTGTTAATATGACAGTTTACCTCTAAGGGGTCACTTTTTTTACCCACCCTGTGTATATATATATATATATATATATATATATATATATATTATAATATATATATATATATATAAAAACTTAAATTTAAGATATTATTTCTATTTACTCACATCTTTAACGCAATAAAAAAGTAATAAAACAAATGAGGTTTTTTTTTGGCTAAACTTCGGTCGAATTTTCAATCAGGAAAGAATCGGAAAAGAAGTGAAGTCTAATTTGAGTCTATTCATGTGCCAATGTCAAAGAAAAGAGAGAGAGAGAGAGAGAGAGAGAGAGAGAGAGAGAGAGAGAGAGAGAGAGAGAGAGAGAGAAAGAGAGAGAAAGAGAGTTACAAGGAGTTACAAGGAAAAGAAGTACCTCAAAAGGCCTTGCGGCCCATACCGAGGAGGTACCAATGGCAACGGGTGCCAGGGAAAATTTTGTAAAAGTTTATTTTTCTTTCAACTATCCTAGCAGTAGTAGAAAACTGGATAGAAAAGTAGAAGGCTCTTTCCCCACCCTCCGCTCCCTCCCTGCCAGAGGCAGGTACGGAAAAAGGTTGAAGAAAATACCTTGACCCTGGAAAAGTAGCCAAGGAAATTTTACAGGAAAGTGGAGCATATATAAATAGCTCTATATTTAGCTTGCTCACAGAGACACCGTGCAAGCGAACTCCTGCAGAGTTTTCTTATGTTTTAGTCTTAAACTATGAGTATTCAGTACTTTGTCTAGCCTATTTTTAAACACATTTACACTTTGGCTGGAAACAACCTCTGAGGGAAGTTGGTTCCAGATATTAACTATTTCATAGGAAAAGAAATTTCCGCAGACTGAGGTCCTAAATGTCTTTACACACTCAAATAGTGTGCAAGATTTCGTCTACCCTTTTCTTGAACTGATCCACAGAGGAACTGTTCACAACTTCCGAAGGTAACCTGTTCCATGTGTCACAGATCTTATACGTAAAGTAATTCCCACACACACTGGTCCTAAACCGTTTCAAATCCAACTTCCAACCATTGTTGCGAGTTGGGTTATCATTTAAACTAAACATACTTCTAAAATCGACATCGTTGAACCCGCGTAAGAGCTTGAAAACCTCGATCAGTTGACCGCGCAGCCTCCGAGTTTCAAGCGAAAACAAGTTCAGGGCGCGTAACCGTCGAGTGTAGCCCATATGCCTAACGGAAGGGATTAACTTCGTGGCCCTCGCCTGCACTCGCTCCAGCCTCTCAATATCTTTCCTGAGGGTGGGCGACCAGAACTGCACAGCATACTCCAGGTGCGGCCGAACAAGGGAATTGTACAGAGAGAGCACAATCTCCTTGTTCCGAAACTGAAATTGCCTCCTGATATAACCCAATAGTTTCTGGGCTTTCTTTTCCACCTCTACGCACTGTTTCGTAAACTTAAGGTCGCTGCTAATTAGCACACCCAAGCCCTTTTCTAAATCAGTCACCTCGATATTACTCCCCAACATCGAGTAGTCCGACTTGGGATTGGCGTAGCCAATGTGCATCACTTTGCATTTACCCAAGTTAAACGGCATTTGCCATTTTTCGGACCACTCTCCTATCCTACCTAGGTCCGCACGCAGTTCCTCGATCGCTTCGGGCGTCCCAACATTGGCCCCAAGCTTGGTGTCATCAGCGAATTTGGCGATCCGACTGACGATGCCACCGTCTATATCATTTATGTAAATGATAAACAACAGTGGCCCCAAAACGGAACCCTGAGGAACCCCACTAGTGACCGAGGTCCAACCCGAACTAGCCCCTTTAATTACAACCCTCTGCCGCCTATTCCTCAACCAGTTTTCAATCCACCTACCTATTTCCTCACCGATACCCAGCGCGCGCACTTTCGCCATTAGCCGGCGGTGAGGTACCTTATCAAAGGCTTTCTGAAAGTCGAGAGAGAGAGAGAGAGTTACAAGGAGTTACAAGGACAAGAGGAAGCCTCAAAGACTTTTGGTCCACTCTGGGAGGTTCCTGTTATTAAAAGTTTATTTTTCTTTCAACTATCGTAGCAGTAGTAGAAAACTGGATAGAAAAGTAGAAGGCTCTCTCCCCACCCTCCGCTCCCTCCCTGCCAGAGGCAGGTACGGAAAAAGGTTGAAGAAAATACCTTGACCCTGGAAAAGTGGCCAAGGAAATTTTACAAGAAAGTGGAGAATATATAAATATCTCTATATTTAGCTTGCTCACAGAGACACCGAGCAAGCGAACTCCTGCAGAGTTTTTTTATGTTTTAATCTTAAACTATGAGAGTGTTCAGTACTTTGTCTAGCCTATTTTTAAACACATTTACATTTTGACTGGAAACAACCTCAGAGGGAAGTTGGTTCCAGATATTAACTATTTTATAGGAAAAGAAATTTCCGCAGACAGAGGTCCTAAATGTCTTTAGTTCCAGTTTAAACCCATTATTTCTTGTCGGATTGGCATTAAGTGAGAATAAGTTTCTGTAATCTACCCTGTCTATTCCTTTGAGCATCTTAAAGACTTGAATAAGCTGACCTCGCAACCTTCTCGTCTCTAAGCTAAACAGATTTAGGCGCTCCAATCTCCGTTGGTAGCTTTGCATTCTCATTGAAGGGATCAATTTTGTAGCCCTTGCTTGTACTCTTTCTAACCTTTCTATATCCTTCCTGAGGGATGGAGACCAAAACTGCGCACATTATTCCAGTTGAGGTCTGACTAGAGAATTATAAAGAGACATTACAGTCTCCTTGTTCCGAAACTGGAACTGTCTTTTAATATAACCTAATAATTTTAAGGCCCTCTTTTCGACTTCTGCGCAGTGCTTCGACGGTTTCAGATCGTTGCTGATGTAGACTCCCAAGTCTTTCTCTAGATCGGTCTCAGTCAAGTTCCTTCCCAAGAGAGAGTAATCAGTCTTTGGGTTTTTATAACCTATGTGCATTACCTTACATTTGTCCAAGTTGAATGGCATCTGCCAAGTAGCAGACCATTCGCCCAACCTGTCAAGATCGTTCTGAAGCGTTCTTACGCCCTCCTCAGTACCTACACTACTTCCTAATTTCGTATCGTCTGCAAATTTGGAGGTTGCACTTAGAAGCCCGATGTCTATATCGTTAATATAAATGATAAAAAGTAAAGGACCCAGCACGGAACCCTGTGGGACACCACTGGTGACGGGCGCCCACTCCGAAGCCACTCCATTTATTACCACTCTCTGCTTTCTATCTTTTAACCAATCCTCAATCCAGTTGGAAACGAGCCCAGTGATTCCTAGTCCTTTGACTTTAGCTATCAATCTAGCGTGAGGGACTTTGTCAAAGGCTTTTTGAAAGTCGAGATACACTATATCTATTGCCCAACTTGCATCGTACAGTGTATGCATATTATGGAAAAACTCTAACAGGTTTGTCAGACAGGATCTATGTTGCCTAAATCCATGTTGAGAATAAAAAATTAGATTGTTAGATTCAAGGTGATACACAATACGTTTTGTAATGATGGATTCCAACAGTTTGCCGACAACTGATGTTAAACTGATCGGGCGATAATTACAAGGATTTTCCCTATCACCTTTTTTAAAGATAGGTGTTACATTTGCTAACTTCCAGTCGGTTGGAACTTTCCCTAACTCGATTGATTATTTGAATATGGTTACTAAGTCATCAACAACATTGTGGCTAACCTCTTTTAATACCCTTGGAAGAAATAAGTCAGGACCAGGTGATTTGTATTTATTCATCTTATCAATTAATTGCTGTACCTCATTTCTCGTAAAACTTATGGTCTCTACGGGATTGTCACCATCATATGTAATCCGAGGACTTGGCACTTCTATTGTATCTTCCTCCGTGAAGACTTTAACGAAGAACTCGTTTAACGTATTAGCTTTATCTTTATCACCGAACTTCAGTACGCCATTTCTATCTTTTAAGGGGCCTACAGAGTTTTTAATTGGCTTTCTGCTATTTACATGGGCAAAAAATTCTTTAGGGTTAACTTTACAGAGTGAGGCAACTCTAGCTTCTTCATCACGTTTGGCTGATCTAATTAAGGACTTAACCCTCCTACGTAGGTTTATATAGTTTTCTGAATTAGTGTGGTTGAAATGCGACTTAAGTAGTTTGTAGGCTCTATTTCTTCCCGTAATAGCCCTCCTAATTTCGTTGTTAAACCATTTCGGTGACTTTGTTGACAAGGAAACCATTTTAGTGGGTATAAAAGTGTTCTGTAATATTCTAAATTGATCCCTATATGAGCTCCAAGTGACATTGACATCCTCACTTATTAGAACTTCAAGTGTGTCTAAACTACTTCGGAAGCTTTCAAAATTAGCTCTCGAGAAATCCAGTCTTTCACGAGTCTTTTCGCGTGTATTAACTGGAACCCTGAGGTCAAACCTAATCAAATTATGATCGCTGTTACTTAAATTTTCACCAATAGTCAGGTTAGAGACTAGGTCATCTTCGTTCGTGAATATGAGGTCTAGTTTATTATTACCCCTAGTAGGCCCGTCAACCCATTGACTTAATAAGTTATCATCGGCAAATTCCAACAGTCTTGAGCCCTCAGCATCAGCTGTTTTGTTTTCCCAATTTACATTACCACAATTAAAATCACCAAAAATCACACTGATCTTATTATTCACTATTCTGCTTAATTTGTTATACAAGTTTATATCCTTATCCACGGGGTAGTGAGGTGGTCTATATACTAGAAGTAGCTGCACTACTTTATTATTTAGGTTTAGATCAATTCCCAACATTTCATGAGCAGATACGATATTACCGTTTACCGGGTGCAGGGAGTCCCGAGCAAACAAAAGTACACCGCCGCCTTCCCTTCCATTCCTATCTTTGTGAAACATTTTGTAACCTACCATTTCAAATTCTCCTACAAAATCCCTTGATTCAGAATGAATCCAGGATTCCGTTATTCCAATGATATCAAAGTTCTCAGTTTTGACAAGCGCTATAAATTCCATTAGTTTGTTTCTAATTGACCTAGCATTGAAAAGCACAGTTTTGAGTAATTTTAAGTTGTGGTTTTTCCTAACTGGCCTGAGTCGTTTCCCGACGCAGTTGAACTAACTACTGGGGGAGGGGGACTAACTGCGGGGGGAGAGAGAGAGAGAGAGAGAGAGAGAGAGAGAGATTGAGATTGAAAGAGAGAGAGAGAGAGAGAGAGAGAGAGATTGAGATTGAAGAGAGAGAGAGAGAGAGATTGAAAGAGAGAGAGAGAGAGATTGAAAGAGAGAGAGAGAGAGAGATTGAAAGAGAGAGAGAGAGAGAGAGAGAGAGAGAGAGAGATTGAGATTGAAAGAGAGAGAGAGAGAGAGAGAGAGAGAGAGATTGAGATTGAAAGAGAGAGAGAGAGGATTGAAAGAGAGAGAGAGAGAGAGAGAGAGAGAGAGAGAGATTGAGATTGAAAGAGTTACAAGGAGTTACAAGGAAAAGAAGTACCTCAAAAGGCCTTGCGGCCCATACCGAGGAGATACCAATGGCAACGGGTGCCAGGGAAAATTTTGTCTTTCAAACTATGCTAGCAGTAGTAGAAAACTGGATAGAAAAGTAGAAGGCTCTCTCCCCACCCTCCGCTCCCTCCCTGCCAGAGGCAGGTACGGAAAAAGGTTGAAGAAAATACCTTGACCCTGGAAAAGTAGCCAAGGAAATTTTACAGGAAAGTGGAGAATATATAAATAGCTCTATATTTAGCTTGCTCACAGAGACACCGAGCAAGCGAACTCCTGCAGAGTTTTCTGAGTTTTAATCTTAAACTATGAGTGTTTCTGTACTTTGTCTAGCCTATTTTTAAACAGATTTACACTTTGACTGGAAACATCCTCTGAGGGAAGTTGGTTCCAGATATCAACTATTTTACAGGAAAAGAAATTTCCGCAGACTGAGGTCCTAAATGTCTTTACACACTCAAATAGTGTGCAAGATTTCGTCTAACCTTTTCTTGAACTGATCCACAGAGGAACTGTTCACAACTTCCGAAGGTAACCTGTTCCATGTGTCACAGATCTTATACGTAACGTAATTCCCACACACACTAGTCCTAAACCGTTTCAAATCCAACTTCCAACCATTGTTGCGAGTTGGGTTATCATTTAAACTAAACATACTTCTATAATCGACATCGTTGAACCCTCGTAAGAGCTTGAAAACCTCGATCAGTTGACCGCGCCAGCCTCCGAGTTTCAAGCGAAAACAAGTTCAGGGCGCGTAACCGTCGATTGTAGCCCATATGCCTAACGGAAGGGATCAACTTTGTGGCCCTCGCCTGCACTCGCTCCAGCCTCTCAATATCTTTCCTGAGGGTGGGCGACCAGAACTGCACAGCATACTCCAGGTACGGCCGAACAAGGGAATTGTACAGTGAGAGCACAATCTCCTTGTTCCGAAACTGAAATTGCCTCCTGATATAACCCAATAGTTTCTGGGCTTTCTTTTCCATCTCTACACACTGTTTCGTAAACTTAAGGTCGCTGCTAATTAGCACACCCAAGTCCTTTTCTAAATCAGTCACCTCGATATTACTGCCCAACATCGAGTAGTCCGACTTGGGATTGGCGTAGCCAATGTGCATCACTTTGCATTTACCCAAGTTAAACGGCATTTGCCATTTTTCGGACCACTCTCCTATCCTACCTAGGTCCGCACGCAGTTCCTCGATCGCTTCGGGCGTCCCAACATTGGCCCCAAGCTTGGTGTCATCAGCGAATTTGGCGATCCGACTGACGATGCCACCGTCGATATCATTTATGTAAATGGTAAACAACAGTGGCCCCAAAACGGAACCCTGAGGAACCCCACTAGTGACCGAGGCCCAACCCGAACTAGCCCCTTTAATTACCACCCTCTGCCGCCTATTCCTTAGCCAGTTTTCAATCCACCTACCTATTTCCCCACCGATACCCAGCGCGCGCACTTTCGCCATTAGCCGGCGGTGAGGTACCTTATCAAAGGCTTTCTGAAAGTCGAGATAAAGTATATCAATCGCCCTACTCTTATCGTACTCACTCAACATGACGTGGAAAAACTCGAGCAAGTTGGTGAGACACGACCTATGCCGTCTAAACCCATGTTGGGAGTCCCCAAGCAGCTTGTAAGAATCCAAATGGTCAACGATTCTATCAGCTATTATCCTTTCTAATAATTTACCTACAACTGAAGTGAGACTAATAGGACGATAGTTCCCTGGACTTTCGTGATCCCCTTTCTTAAAGATAGGGGTCACGTTGGCCTCTCTCCAGTCACCAGGCACCTGGCCCATCTCCAACGATTTGTTGAAGACTGTAGCCAGGTGGGGAGCCACCTGGTCGCGCACTTCTCGCAAAACACTGGGGAGAAACTGGTCTGGCCCAGGAGCCTTAAACGCGCTCAGTTTGTCTATTCTATGAGCAACGACTGTCGCGGTACATCTAACACTATCCAGGTCAGCACCTTCGTGCCTCACAGCTGGCTCGGGGATGACGCGGGTATCCTCCCTGGTGAACACTCCCGCAAAGTACTCATTAAGCACCTTAGCGATGTCCGCGTCGGAGGTCCGCAGAACGCCGACGAGAGAGAGAGAGAGAGAGAGAGATTGAGATTGAAAGAGAGAGTTACAAGGAGTTACAAGGAAAAGAAGTACCTCAAAAGGCCTTGCGGCCCATACCGAGGAGGTACCAATGGCAACGGGTGCCAGGGAAAATTTTGTCTTTCAACTATGCTACCAGTAGTAGAAAACTGGATAGAAAAGTAGAAGGCTCTCTCCCCACCCTCCGCTCCCTCCCTGCCAGAGGCAGGTACGGAAAAAGGTTGAAGAAAATACCTTGACCCTGGAAAAGTAGCCAAGGAAATTTTACAGGAAAGTGGAGAATATATAAATAGCTCTATATTTACCTTGCTCACAGAGACACCGTGCAAGCGAACTCCTGCAGTTTTCTTATGTTTTAATCTTAAACTATCAACGTGTTAAAGTAATTCCCACATATACTAGTCCTAAATCGTTTCAAATCCAACTTCTAACCATTGTTGCGAGTTGGGTTATCATTTGAACTAAACATGCTTCTAAAATCGACATCTTTGAACCCGCGTCACGTAAGCGTCGATTGTAGCCCATATGCCTAACGAAAGGGATTAACTTTGTGGCATTTTTCGCCAGTTTCCAATTCACCTACCTACTTCCCCACCAATACCCAGCGCGCGCACTTCGGCCATTAGCCGGCAGTGAGGTACCTTATCAAAGGCGTTCTAATCAATCGCCCCACTCTTATCATACTCACTCAACATGACGTAGAAAAACTCGAGCATGATGGTGAGACACGACCTATGACGTCTAAACCCATGTTGGAGTCCCCAAGTAGCTTGTAGGAATCCAAATGGTCAACAATCCTACTCGCTATTATCCCCTCTAAATATTTACCTACAACTGAAGTTAAATGGTGTTATTTATAGAGGTTCCAAGCCTCTCTTCCCACGCATGAGATAGCAGTAGCGTCCTAATCGTAACAGTAGAGAAAAAGACAATACTAAAAGTTTTTTTTTTTTTTTTTTTTTTTTTTTTTGCAGTCAGAGGAGAACATCCCTAACCTAAGCTAAAAGGACAGAGTGGGATGGGAAGGGGTCCTAGTAACCCACGGGACAGGTTTGTACAACAGACTTCACCCACCCTCCCGAAAGAGAGAGAACCTAAAGGAATTGGCAGCCAATTTCTCTAGAAACCCACGACTCGGGACCGGAGGGCTGTCACACCCCAAGTATAAAGTTTACAACACCCAGAAGGAACGTGCATAACCTTTATAGAGATTGAGATTGAAAGAGAGAGAGAGAAGATTGAAAGAGAGAGAGAGAGAGATTGAAAGAGAGAGAGAGAGAGAGGATTGAGATTGAAAGAGAGAGAGAGAGATTGAAAGAGAGAGAAGAGAGAGAGAGAGAGAGAGAGAGAGAGATTGAGATTGAAAGAGAGAGAGAGAGAGAGAGAGAGAGATTGAGATTGAAAGAGAGAGAGAGAGAGATTGAAAGAGAGAGAGAGAGATTGAGATTGAAAGAGAGAGAGAGAGAGATTGAAAGAGAGAGAGAGAGAGAGATTTAGATTGAAAGAGAGAGAGAGAGAGAGAGATTGAGATTGAAAGAGAGAGAGAGAGAGATTGAAAGAGAGAGAGATTGAGATTGAAAGAGAGAGAGAGAGATTGAAAAGAGAGAGAGAGAGAGATTGAGATTGAAAGAGAGAGAGAGAGAGATTGAAAGAGAGAGAGTTACAAGGAGTTACAAGGAAAAGAAGTACCTCAAAAGGCCTTGCGGCCCATACCGAGGAGGTACCAATGGCAACGGGTGCCAGGGAAAATTTTGTCTTTCAAACTATGCTAGCAGTAGTAGAAAACTGGATAGAAAAGTAGAAGGCTCTCTCCCCACCCTCCGCTCCCTCCCTGCCAGAGGCAGGTACGGAAAAAGGTTGAAGAAAATACCTTGACCCTGGAAAAGTAGCCAAGGAAATTTTACAGGAAAGTGGAGAATATATAAATAGCTCTATATTTAGCTTGCTCACAGAGACACCGAGCAAGCGAACTCCTGCAGAGTTTTCTGAGGTTTTAATCTTAAACTATGAGTGTGTTCTGTAATTTGTCTAGCCTATTTTTAAACAGATTTACACTTTGACTGGAAACATCCTCTGAGGGAAGTTGGTTCCAGATATCAACTATTTTACAGGAAAAGAAATTTCCGCAGACTGAGGTCCTAAATGTCTTTACACACTCAAATAGTGTGCAAAATTTGGTCTAACCTTTTCTTGAACTGATCCACAGAGGAACTGTTCACAACTTCCGAAGGTAACCTGTTCCATGTGTCACAGATCTTATACGTAAAGTAATTCCCCACACACTAGTCCTAAACCGTTTCAAATCCAACTTCCAACCATTGTTGCGAGTTGGGTTATCATTTAAACTAAACATACTTCTAAAATCGACATCGTTGAACCCTCGTAAGAGCTTGAAAACCTCGATCAGTTGACCGCGCAGCCTCCGAGTTTCAAGCGAAAACAAGTTCAGGGCGCGTAACCGTCGATTGTAGCCCATATGCCTAACGGAAGGGATTAACTTTGTGGCCCTCGCCTGCACTCGCTCCAGCCTCTCAATATCTTTCCTGAGGGTCGGCGACCAGAACTGCACAGCATACTCCAGGTACGGCCGAACAAGGGAATTGTACAGTGAGAGCACAATCTCCTTGTTCCGAAACTGAAATTGCCTCCTGATATAACCCAATAGTTTCTGGGCTTTCTTTTCCACCTCTACACACTGTTTCGTAAACTTAAGGTCGCTGCTAATTAGCACACCCAAGTCCTTTTCTAAATCAGTCACCTCGATATTACTGCCCAACATCGAGTAGTCCGACTTGGGATTGGCGTAGCCAATGTGCATCACTTTGCATTTACCCAAGTTAAACGGCATTTGCCATTTTTCGGACCACTCTCCTATCCTACCTAGGTCCGCACGCAGTTCCTCGATCGCTTCGGGCGTCCCAACATTGGCCCCAAGCTTGGTGTCATCAGCGAATTTGGCGATCCGACTGACGATGCCACCGTCGATATCATTTATGTAAATGGTAAACAACAGTGGCCCCAAAACGGAACCCTGAGGAACCCCACTAGTGACCGAGGCCCAACCCGAACTAGCCCCTTTAATTACCACCCTCTGCCGCCTATTCCTCAGCCAGTTTTCAATCCACCTACCTATTTCCCCACCGATACCCAGCGCGCGCACTTTCGCCATTAGCCGGCGGTGAGGTACCTTATCAAAGGCTTTCTGAAAGTCGAGATAAAGTATATCAATCGCCCTACTCTTATCGTACTCACTCAACATGACGTGGAAAAACTCGAGCAAGTTGGTGAGACACGACTTATGCCGTCTAAACCCATGTTGGGAGTCCCCAAGCAGCTTGTAGGAATCCAAATGGTCAACGATTCTATCAGCTATTATCCTTTCTAATAATTTACCTACAACTGAAGTGAGACTAATAGGACGATAGTTCCCTGGACTTTCGTGATCCCCTTTCTTAAAGATAGGGGTCACGTTGGCCTCCCTCCAGTCACCAGGCACCTGGCCCATCTCCAACGAGAGAGAGAGAGAGAGAGGAGAAGAGAGAGAGAGGATTGAAAGAGAGAGAGAGAGAGAGAGAGAGAGAGAGAGATTGAGATTGAAAGAGAGAGAGAGAGAGAGAGAGATTGAGATTGAAAGAGAGAGAGAGAGAGAGAGAGAGAGAGAGAGATTGAGATTGAAGAGAGAGAGAGAGAGAGAGATTGAGATTGAAAGAGAGAGAGAGAGAGAGAGAGAGAGAGGAGAGAGAGAGAGAGAGAGAGAGAAGAGAGAGAGAGGAGAAGAGAGAGAGAGAGAGAGAGAGAGAGAGAGAGAGAGAGAGAGAGAGAGAGAGAGAGAGATTGAAAGAGAGAGAGAGAGAGAGAGAGAGAGAGAGAGAGAGAGAGAGAGAGAGAGAGAGATTGAAAGAGAGAGAGAGAGAGTTACAAGGAGTTACAAGGAAAAGAAGTACCTCAAAAGGCCTTGCGGCCCATACCGAGGAGGTACCAATGGCAACGGGTGCCACGGAAAATTTTCTACACACTCAAAGAGTGTGCAAAATTTGGTCTAACCTTTTCTTGAACTGATCCACAGAGGAACTGTTCACAACTTCCGAAGGTAACCTGTTCCATGTGTCACAGATCTTATACGTAACGTAATTCCCACACACACTAGTCCTAAACCGTTTCAAATCCAACTTCCAACCATTGTTGCGAGTTGGGTTATCATTTAAACTAAACATACTTCTAAAATCGACATCGTTGAACCCTCGTAAGAGCTTGAAAACCTCGATCAGTTGACCGCGCAGCCTCCGAGTTTCAAGCGAAAACAAGTTCAGGGCGCGTAACCGTCGATTGTAGCCCATATGCCTAACGGAAGGGATTAACTTTGTGGCCCTCGCCTGCACTCGCTCCAGCCTCTCAATATCTTTCCTGAGGGTGGGCGACCAGAACTGCACAGCATACTCCAGGTACGGCCGAACAAGGGAATTGTACAGTGAGAGCACAATCTCCTTGTTCCGAAACTGAAATTGCCTCCTGATATAACCCAATAGTTTCTGGGCTTTCTTTTCCACCTCTACACACTGTTTCGTAAACTTAAGGTCGCTGCTAATTAGCACACCCAAGTCCTTTTCTAAATCAGTCACCTCGATATTACTGCCCAACATCGAGTAGTCCGACTTGGGATTGGCGTAGCCAATGTGCATCACTTTGCATTTACCCAAGTTAAACGGCATTTGCCATTTTTCGGACCACTCTCCTATCCTACCTAGGTCCGCACGCAGTTCCTCGATCGCTTCGGGCGTCCCAACATTGGCCCCAAGCTTGGTGTCATCAGCGAATTTGGCGATCCGACTGACGATGCCACCGTCGATATCATTTATGTAAATGGTAAACAACAGTGGCCCCAAAACGGAACCCTGAGGAACCCCACTAGTGACCGAGGCCCAACCCGAACTAGCCCCTTTAATTACCACCCTCTGCCGCCTATTCCTCAGCCAGTTTTCAATCCACCTACCTATTTCCCCACCGATACCCAGCGCGCGCACTTTCGCCATTAGCCGGCGGTGAGGTACCTTATCAAAGGCTTTCTGAAAGTCGAGATAAAGTATATCAATCGCCCTACTCTTATCGTACTCACTCAACATGACGTGGAAAAACTCGAGCAAGTTGGTGAGACACGACCTATGCCGTCTAAACCCATGTTGGGAGTCCCCAAGCAGCTTGTAGGAATCCAAATGGTCAACGATTCTATCAGCTATTATCCTTTCTAATAATTTACCTACAACTGAAGTGAGACTAATAGGACGATAGTTCCCTGGACTTTCGTGATCCCCTTTCTTAAAGATAGGGGTCACGTTGGCCTCCCTCCAGTCACCAGGCACCTGGCCCATCTCCAACGATTTGTTGAAGACTGTAGCCAGGTGGGGAGCCACCTGGTCGCGCACTTCTCGCAAAACACTGGGGAGAAACTGGTCTGGCCCAGGAGCCTTAAACGCGCTCAGTTTGTCTATTCTATGAGCAACGACTGTCGCGGTACATCTAACACTATCCAGGCCAGCACCTTCGTGCCTCACAGCTGGCTCGGGGATGACGCGGGTATCCTCCCTGGTGAACACTCCCGCAAAGTACTCATTAAGCACATTAGCGATGTCCGCGTCGGAGGTCCGCAGAACGCCGCTTCCGTCCTTTAAAGGACCTATCATGCTTCTAATGGGCTTTCTACTATTAACATAACTGAAGAACTCCTTAGGGTTCCCCTTGCAGAGGCTTGCCACCCGTAGTTCTTCGTTACGTTTCGCTAGCCTAACCTTCGCCTTCACTTCCCTACACAGGCGGACATACGCTTCAGTGTTCTCGTGGGAACGATTGGCCTTCGCCCTCCTATACGCTACTTTCCTATTTCGGATAGCCGAAGCGATGCCACGATTGAACCACTTAGGCTGCGTTGAAGCAGGGGTGACCGGTTTTGAGGGTATGGCAGCAGACTGCAGCACCATAAACTCGTCCCGGAATGCACTCCACACTCCCTCAACATCGCCGCCACCTCTAACCCCATCTCTCCTACGCTATCCCTGAGGCTAACAAAGTTCGCCCGCCGGAGATCGAGCTTACTGCCTCTCGAGTTACTACGCTTCACCCGAGGGACGCACACACGGAACCTAATAAGACTGTGATCACTCCCGCCCAACGATTCGTCAACGGTGAGGCCAGTGACGAGGTTGTCTTCGGTCGTGAACACTAAGTCTAGAACGCTTTCGCCTCGTGTAGGCTCGTTGACCCACTGAGTGAGGAAGTTCTCATCAGCAAAGTCAACTAGCCTCCTCCCTTCAGCATCGGCAGTCCTGTTTTCCCACTTTATGCCGCGACAGTTGAAGTCTCCTAAAACTACACACACCCTATCCCCTAGCAGGCTACTGAGTTCGGTGTACAGGGCTGTATCCTCCTCGAGGAGGAGATGCGGAGGTCTGTACACCAAGATTAACCTATAGTTCGTCCCTCCCACGTTCAGATCGACGCCAAGCAGCTCCCGTTCCGACCGGAACTGGCAGTCAACCGGACTCAACGTGTCCTCACGTATATTAGTACCCCACCCCCCTCCCCACGGGTGCGGTCTTTGCGAAACATTCTATACCCGGGAATTTCGAACTCCCCAACGTAGTCCCTACGATCAGTATGAATCCAGGACTCGGTGATAGAGGAGAGAGAGAGAGAGAGTTACAAGGAGTTACAAGGAAAAGAAGTACCTCAAAAGGCCTTGCGGCCCATACCGAGGAGGTACCAATGGCAACGGGTGCCAGGGAAAATTTTGTCTTTCAACTATGCTAGCAGTAGTAGAAAACTGGATAGAAAAGTAGAAGGCTCTCTCCCCACCCTCCGCTCCCTCCCTGCCAGAGGCAGGTACGGAAAAAGGTTGAAGAAAATACCTTGACCCTGGAAAAGTAGCCAAGGAAATTTTACAGGAAAGTGGAGAATATATAAATAGCTCTATATTTAGCTTGCTCACAGAGACACCGAGCAAGCGAACTCCTGCAGAGTTTTCTGAGGTTTTAATCTTAAACTATGAGTGTGTTCTGTACTTTGTCTAGCCTATTTTTAAACAGATTTACACTTTGACTGGAAACATCCTCTGAGGGAAGTTGGTTCCAGATATCAACTATTTTACAGGAAAAGAAATTTCCGCAGACTGAGGTCCTAAATGTCTTTACACACTCAAATAGTGTGCAAGATTTCGTCTAACCTTTTCTTGAACTGATCCACAGAGGAACTGTTCACAACTTCCGAAGGTAACCTGTTCCATGTGTCACAGATCTTATACGTAACGTAATTCCCACACACACTAGTCCTAAACCGTTTCAAATCCAACTTCCAACCATTGTTGCGAGTTGGGTTATCATTTAAACTAAACATACTTCTAAAATCGACATCGTTGAACCCTCGTAAGAGCTTGAAAACCTCGATCAGTTGACCGCGCAGCCTCCGAGTTTCAAGCGAAAACAAGTTCAGGGCGCGTAACCGTCGATTGTAGCCCATATGCCTAACGGAAGGGATCAACTTTGTGGCCCTCGCCTGCACTCGCTCCAGCCTCTCAATATCTTTCCTGAGGGTGGGCGACCAGAACTGCACAGCATACTCCAGGTACGGCCGAACAAGGGAATTGTACAGTGAGAGCACAATCTCCTTGTTCCGAAACTGAAATTGCCTCCTGATATAACCCAATAGTTTCTGGGCTTTCTTTTCCATCTCTACACACTGTTTCGTAAACTTAAGGTCGCTGCTAATTAGCACACCCAAGTCCTTTTCTAAATCAGTCACCTCGATATTACTGCCCAACATCGAGTAGTCCGACTTGGGATTGGCGTAGCCAATGTGCATCACTTTGCATTTACCCAAGTTAAACGGCATTTGCCATTTTTCGGACCACTCTCCTATCCTACCTAGGTCCGCACGCAGTTCCTCGATCGCTTCGGGCGTCCCAACATTGGCCCCAAGCTTGGTGTCATCAGCGAATTTGGCGATCCGACTGACGATGCCACCGTCGATATCATTTATGTAAATGGTAAACAACAGTGGCCCCAAAACGGAACCCTGAGGAACCCCACTAGTGACCGAGGCCCAACCCGAACTAGCCCCTTTAATTACCACCCTCTGCCGCCTATTCCTCAGCCAGTTTTCAATCCACCTACCTATTTCCCCACCGATACCCAGCGCGCGCACTTTCGCCATTAGCCGGCGGTGAGGTACCTTATCAAAGGCTTTCTGAAAGTCGAGATAAAGTATATCAATCGCCCTACTCTTATCGTACTCACTCAACATGACGTGGAAAAACTCGAGCAAGTTGGTGAGACACGACCTATGCCGTCTAAACCCATGTTGGGAGTCCCCAAGCAGCTTGTAGGAATCCAAATGGTCAACGATTCTATCAGCTATTATCCTTTCTAATAATTTACCTACAACTGAAGTGAGACTAATAGGACGATAGTTCCCTGGACTTTCGTGATCCCCTTTCTTAAAGATAGGGGTCACGTTGGCCTCCCTCCAGTCACCAGGCACCTGGCCCATCTCCAACGATTTGTTGAAGACTGTAGCCAGGTGGGGAGCCACCTGGTCGCGCACTTCTCGCAAAACACTGGGGAGAAACTGGTCTGGCCCAGGAGCCTTAAACGCGCTCAGTTTGTCTATTCTATGAGCAACGACTGTCGCGGTACATCTAACACTATCCAGGCCAGCACCTTCGTGCCTCACAGCTGGCTCGGGGATGACGCGGGTATCCTCCCTGGTGAACACTCCCGCAAAGTACTCATTAAGCACATTAGCGATGTCCGCGTCGGAGGTCCGCAGAACGCCGCTTCCGTCCTTTAAAGGACCTATCATGCTTCTAATGGGCTTTCTACTATTAACATAACTGAAGAACTCCTTAGGGTTCCTCTTGCAGAGGCTTGCCACCCGTAGTTCTTCGTTACGTTTCGCTAGCCTAACCTTCGCCTTCACTTCCCTACACAGGCGGACATACGCTTCAGTGTTCTCGTGGGAACGATTGGCCTTCGCCCTCCTATACGCTACTTTCCTATTTCGGATAGCCGAAGCGATGCCACGATTGAACCACTTAGGCTGCGTTGAAGCAGGGGTGACCGGTTTTGAGGGTATGGCAGCAGACTGCAGCACCATAAACTCATCCCGGAATGCACTCCACACTCCCTCAACATCGCCGCCAACCTCTAACCCCATCTCCTACGCTATCCCTGAGGCTAACAAAGTTCGCCCGCCGGAGATCGAGCTTACTGCCTCTCGAGTTACTACGCTTCACCCGAGGGACGCACACACGGAACCTAATAAGACTGTGATCACTCCCGCCCAACGATTCGTCAACGGTGAGGCCAGTGACGAGGTTGTCTTCGGTCGTGAACACTAAGTCCAGAACGCTTTCGCCTCGTGTAGGCTCGTTGACCCACTGAGTGAGGAAGTTCTCATCAGCAAAGTCAACTAGCCTCCTCCCTTCAGCATCGGCAGTCCTGTTTTCCCACTTTATGCCGCGACAGTTGAAGTCTCCTAAAACTACACACACCCTATCCCCTAGCAGGCTACTGAGTTCGGTGTACAGGGCTGTATCGTCCTCGAGGAGGAGATGCGGAGGTCTGTACACCAAGATTAACCTATAGTTCGTCCCTCCCACGTTCAGATCGACGCCAAGCAGCTCCCGTTCCGACCGGAACTGGCAGTCAACCGGACTCAACTGTCCCTCACGTATATTAGTACCCCACCCCCCTCCCCACGGGTGCGGTCTTTGCGAAACATTCTATACCCGGGAATTTCGAACTCCCCAACGTAGTCCCTACGATCAATGAATCCAGGACTCGGTGATAGCAACGATATCCTGGTATTCTGATGCTAAGAGCGCCCGTAGCTCGCGAAACTTGTTCCTAATTGACCTAGCATTAAAAAGCATTGCACGGAGGGAGCCTTCCCTATTCTGACCGCCCCCTAGCACGACCCGTTTCCCGAACAGCCAGGGCTGTCGGGAGTCGAAGAGCCCCTCACTATTGCTGTTGGAGGGGGACTACCTGCTGGGGGAGGGGGACTAGCTGCTGGGGGAGGGGGACTATCTGCTGGGGGAGGGGGACTATCTGCTGGGGGAGGGGGACTATCTGCTGGGGGAGGGGGACTATCTGCTGGGGGAGGGGGACTAACTGCTGGGGGAGGGGGGCTAACTGCTGGGGGAGGGGGAGAGAGAGAGAGAGATTGAAAGAGAGAGAGAGAGAGAGAATGAAAGAGAGAGAGAGAGAGAGATTGAAAGAGAGAGAGAGAGATTGAAGAGAGAGAGAGAGAGAGAGAGATTGAAAGAGAGAGAGAGATTGAAAGAGAGAGAGAGAGAGAGAGAGAGAGAGATTGAAAGAGAGAGAGAGAGGAGAGAGAGAGATTGAAAGAGAGAGAGAGAGAGAGAGAGAGAGAGAGATTGAAAGAGAGAGAGAGAGAGAGAGAGATTGAAAGAGAGAGAGAGAGAGAGAGAGAGATTGAAAGAGAGAGAGAGAGAGAGAGAGAGAGAGAGAGAGAGTTGAAAGAGAGAGAGAGAGAGAGAGATTGAAAGAGAGAGAGAGAGAGAGAGAGAGAGATTGAAAGAGAGAGAGAGAGAGAGAGAGAGAGAGATTGAAAGAGAGAGAGAGAGAGAGAGAGAGAGATTGAAGAGAGAGAGAGAGAGAGAGAGAGATTGAGATTGAAAGAGAGAGAGAGAGATTGAAGAGAGAGAGAGAGAGAGAGAGAGAGAGATGAAAGAGAGAGAGAGAGAGAGAGAGAGAGAGATTGAAAGAGAGAGAGAGAGAGAGGAGAGATTGAAGAGAGAGAGAGAGAGAGAGAGATTGAGATTGAAAGAGAGAGAGAGAGATTGAAAGAGAGAGAGAGAGAGAGAGATTGAGATTGAAAGAGAGAGAAGAGAGAGAGAGAGAGAGAGAGATGAGATTGAAAGAGAGAGAGAGAGATTGAAAGAGAGAGAGAGAGAGAGAGAGATTGAAAGAGAGAGAGAGAGAGAGATTGAAAGAGAGAGAGAGAGAGAGAGAGATTGAAAGAGAGAGATTGAGATTGAAAGAGAGAGATTGAGATTGAAAGAGAGAGAGAGAGAGATTGAAAGAGAGAGAGAGAGAGAGAGATTGAAAGAGAGAGATTGAGATTGAAAGAGAGAGATTGAGATTGAAAGAGAGAGAGAGAGATTGAAAGAGAGAGAGAGAGAGAGAGATTGAAAGAGAGAGATTGAGATTGAAAGAGAGAGAGAGAGATTGAAAGAGAGAGAGAGAGAGAGAGAGATTGAAAGAGAGAGAGAGAGAGAGAGAGAGAGAGATTGAAAGAGAGAGAGAGAGAGAGAGAGAGAGAGATTGAAAGAGAGAGAGAGAGAGAGAGAGAGAGAGAGATTGAAAGAGAGAGAGAGAGAGAGAGAGAGAGAGATTGAAAGAGAGAGAGAGAGAGAGAGAGAGAGAGAGATTGAAAGAGAGAGAGAGAGAGAGAGAGAGAGAGAGAGAGAGAGAGAGAGAGAGATTGAAAGAGAGAGAGAGAGAGAGAGAGAGAGATTGAAAGAGGAGAGAGAGAGAGAGAGATTGAGATTGAAAGAGAGAGAGAGAGATTGAAAGAGAGAGAGAGAGAGAGAGAGAGAGAGAGAGAGATTGAGATTGAAAGAGAGAGAGAGAGATTGAAAGAGAGAGAGATTGAGATTGAAAGAGAGAGAGAGAGATTGAAAGAGAGAGAGAGAGTTACAAGGAGTTACAAGGAAAAGAAGTACCTCAAAAGGCCTTGCGGCCCATACCGAGGAGGTACCAATGGCAACGGGTGCCAGGGAAAATTTTGTCTTTCAAACTATGCTAGCAGTAGTAGAAAACTGGATAGAAAAGTATATAAATAGCTCTATATTTACCTTGCTCACAGAGACACCGTGCAAGCGAACTCCTGCAGAGTTTTCTTATGTTTTAACCTTAAACTATCAACGTGTTAAAGTAATTCCCACATATACTAGTCCTAAATCGTTTCAAATCCAACTTCTAACCATTGTTGCGAGTTGGGTTATCATTTGAACTAAACATGCTTCTAAAATTGACATCTTTGAACCCGCGTCACGTAAGCGTCGATTGTAGCCTAACGAAAGGGATTAACTTTCTGGCATTTTTCGCCAGTTTCCAATCCACCTACCTACTTCCCCACCAATACCCAGCGCGCGCACTTCGGCCATTAGCCGGCGGTGAGGTACCTTAGCAAAGGCCTTCTAATCAATCACCCTACTCTTATCATACTCACTCAACATGACGTAGAAAAACTCGAGCATGATGGTGAGACACGACCTATGCTGTCTAAACCCATGTTGGAGTCCCCAAGTAGCTTGTAGGAATCCAAATGGTCAACAATCCTACTCGCTATTATCCCCTCTAAATATTTACCTACAACTGAAGTTAAATGGTGTTATTTATAGAGGTTCCAAGCCTCTCTTCCCACGCATGAGATAGCAGTAGCGTCCTAATCGTAACAGTAGAGAAAAAGATAATACTAAAAGTTTTTCTTTTTTTTTTTTAGCAGTCAGAGGAGAACATCCCTAACCTAAGCTAAAAGGACAGAGTGGGATGGGAAGGGGTCCTAGTAACCCACGGGACAGGTTTGTACAACAGACTTCACCCGCCCTCCCGAAAGAGAGAGAACCTAAAGGAATTGGCAGCCAATTTCTCTAGAATCCCACGACTCGGGACCGGAGGGCTGTCACACCCCAAGTATAAAGAGAGAGAGAGATTGAAAGAGAGAAGAGAGAGAGAGAGATTGAAAGAGAGAGATTGAGATTGAAAGAGAGAGAGAGAGAGAGAGATTGAAAGAGAGAGAGAGAGAGAGAGATTGAAAGAGAGAGATTGAGATTGAAAGAGAGAGATTGAGATTGAAAGAGAGAGAGAGAGATTGAAAGAGAGAGAGAGAGAGAGAGATTGAAAGAGAGAGATTGAGATTGAAAGAGAGAGAGAGAGATTGAAAGAGAGAGAGAGAGAGAGAGAGATTGAAAGAGAGAGAGAGAGAGAGAGAGAGAGATTGAAAGAGAGAGAGAGAGAGAGAGAGAGAGAGAGAGAGAGAGAGAGAGAGAGAGAGATTGAAGAGAGGAGAGAGAGAGAGAGAGAGAGAGAGAGAGAGAGAGAGAGAGAGAGAGAGAGAGAGAGAGAGAGAGGAGAGAGATTGAAAGAGAGAGAGAGAGAGATTGAAAGAGAGAGAGAGAGAGAGAGAGATTGAAAGAGAGAGAGAGAGATTGAAAGAGAGAGAGAGAGATTGAAGAGAGAGAGAGAGAGAGAGAGAGAGTTACAAGGAGTTACAAGGAAAAGAAGTACCTCAAAAGGCCTTGCGGCCCATACCGAGGAGGTACCAATGGCAACGGGTGCCACGGAAAATTTTCTACAAACTCAAAGAGTGTGCAAAATTTGGTCTAACTTTTCTTGAACTGATCCACAGAGGAACTGTTCACAACTTCCGAAGGTAACCTGTTCCATGTGTCACAGATCTTATACGTAAAGTAATTCCCACACACACTAGTCCTAAACCGTTTCAAATCCAACTTCCAACCATTGTTGCGAGTTGGGTTATCATTTAAACTAAACATACTTCTAAAATCGACATCGTTGAACCCTCGTAAGAGCTTGAAAACCTCGATCAGTTGACCGCGCAGCCTCCGAGTTTCAAGCGAAAACAAGTTCAGGGCGCGTAACCGTCGATTGTAGCCCATATGCCTAACCGAAGGGAGAGAGAGATTGAAAGAGAGAGAGAGAGAGAGAGAGAGAGACGAGAGAGAGAGAGAGAGAGAGAGAGAGAGAGAGGGAGAGAGAGAGATTGAAAGAGAGAGAGAGAGAGATTGAAAGAGAGAGAGAGAGAGAGAGGAGAGAAAGAGAGAGAGAGAGAGAGAGAGAGAGAGAGAGAGAGAGAGAGATTGAAAGAGAGAGAGAGAGATTGAAAGAGTTACAAGGAGTTACAAGGAAAAGAAGTACCTCAAAAGGCCTTGCGGCCCATACCGAGGAGGTACCAATGGCAACGGGTGCCACGGAAAATTTTCTACACACTCAAAGAGTGTGCAAAATTTGGTCTAACCTTTTCTTGAACTGATCCACAGAGGAACTGTTCACAACTTCCGAAGGTAACCTGTTCCATGTGTCACAGATCTTATACGTAACGTAATTCCCACACACACTAGTCCTAAACCGTTTCAAATCCAACTTCCAACCATGTTGCGAGTTGGGTTATCATTTAAACTAAAATACTTCTAAAATCGACATCGTTGAACCCTCGTAAGAGCTTGAAAACCTCGATCAGTTGACCGCGCAGCCTCCGAGTTTCAAGCGAAAACAAGTTCAGGGCGCGTAACCGTCGATTGTAGCCCATATGCCTAACGGAAGGGATCAACTTTGTGGCCCTCGCCTGCACTCGCTCCAGCTCTCAATATCTTTCCTGAGGGTGGGCGACCAGAACTGCACAGCATACTCCAGGTACGGCCGAACAAGGGAATTGTACAGTGAGAGCACAATCTCCTTGTTCCGAAACTGAAATTGCCTCCTGATATAACCCAATAGTTTCTGGGCTTTCTTTTCCACCTCTACCACTGTTTCGTAAACTTAAGGTCGAAGCTAATTAGCACACCCAAGTCCTTTTCTAAATCAGTCACCTCGATATTACTGCCCAACATCGAGTAGTCCGACTTGGGATTGGCGTAGCCAATGTGCATCACTTTGCATTTACCCAAGTTAAACGGCATTTGCCATTTTTCGGACCACTCTCCTATCCTACCTAGGTCCGCACGCAGTTCCTCGATCGCTTCGGGCGTCCCAACATTGGCCCCAAGCTTGGTGTCATCAGCGAATTTGGCGATCCGACTGACGATGCCACCGTCGATATCATTTATGTAAATGGTAAACAACAGTGGCCCCAAAACGGAACCCTGAGGAACCCCACTAGTGACCGAGGCCCAACCCGAACTAGCCCCTTTAATTACCACCCTCTGCCGCCTATTCCTCAGCCAGTTTTCAATCCACCTACCTATTTCCCCACCGATACCCAGCGCGCGCACTTTCGCCATTAGCCGGCGGTGAGGTACCTTATCAAAGGCTTTCTGAAAGTCGAGATAAAGTATATCAATCGCCCTACTCTTATCGTACTCACTCAACATGACGTGGAAAAACTCGAGCAAGTTGGTGAGACACGACCTATGCCGTCTAAACCCATGTTGGGAGTCCCCAAGCAGCTTGTAGGAATCCAAATGGTCAACGATTCTATCAGCTATTATCCTTTCTAATAATTTACCTACAACTGAAGTGAGACTAATAGGACGATAGTTCCCTGGACTTTCGTGATCCCCTTTCTTAAAGATAGGGGTCACGTTGGCCTCCCTCCAGTCGCCAGGCACCTGGCCCATCTCCAACGATTTGTTGAAGACTGTAGCCAGGTGGGGAGCCACCTGGTCGCGGACTTCTCGCAAAACACTGGGGAGAAACTGGTCTGGCCCAGGAGCCTTAAACGCGCTCAGTTTGTCTATTCTATGAGCAACGACTGTCGCGGTACATCTAACACTATCCAGGCCAGCACCTTCGTGCCTCACAGCTGGCTCGGGGATGACGCGGGTATCCTCCCTGGTGAACACTCCCGCAAAGTACTCATTAAGCACATTACCGATGTCCGCGTCGGAGGTCCGCAGAACGCCGCTTCCGTCCTTTAAAGGACCTATCATGCTTCTAATGGGCTTTCTACTATTAACATAACTGAAGAACTCCTTAGGGTTCCTCTTGCAGAGGCTTGCCACCCGTAGTTCTTCGTTACGTTTCGCTAGCCTAACCTTCGCCTTCACTTCCCTACACAGGCGGACATACGCTTCAGTGTTCTCGTGGGAAAGATTGGCCTTCGCCTCCTATACGCTACTTTCCTATTTCGGATAGCCGAAGCGATGCCACAATTGAACCACTTAGGCTGCGTTGAAGCAGGGGTGACCGGTTTGAGGGTATGGCAGCAGACTGCAGCACCATAAACTCATCCCGGAATGCACTCCACACTCCCTCAACATCGCCGCCAACCTCTAACCCCATCTCTCCTACGCTATCCCTGAGGCTAACAAAGTTAGAGAAAGAGAGAGAGAGAGAGAGAGAGAGAGAGAGAGAGAGAGAGAGATTGAAAGAGAGTTACAAGGAGTTACAAGGAAAAGAAGTACCTCAAAAGGCCTTGCGGCCCATACCGAGGAGGTACCAATGGCAACGGGTGCCACGGAAAATTTTCTACACACTCAAAGAGTGTGCAAAATTTGGTCTAACCTTTTCTTGAACTGATCCACAGAGGAACTGTTCACAACTTCCGAAGGTAACCTGTTCCATGTGTCACAGATCTTATACGTAACGTAATTCCCACACACACTAGTCCTAAACCGTTTCAAATCCAACTTCCAACCATTGTTGCGAGTTGGGTTATCATTTAAACTAAACATACTTCTAAAATCGACATCGTTGAACCCTCGTAAGAGCTTGAAAACCTCGATCAGTTGACCGCGCAGCCTCCGAGTTTCAAGCGAAAACAAGTTCAGGGCGCGTAACCGTCGATTGTAGCCCATATGCCTAACGGAAGGGATCAACTTTGTGGCCCTCGCCTGCACTCGCTCCAGCCTCTCAATATCTTTCCTGAGGGTGGGCGACCAGAACTGCACAGCATACTCCAGGTACGGCCGAACAAGGGAATTGTACAGTGAGAGAGAGAGAGATTGAAAGAGAGAGAGAGAGAGAGAGGAGAGAAAGAGAGAGAGAGAGAGAGAGAGAGAGAGAAAGAGAGAGAGAGAGAGAGAGAGAGAGAGAGATTGAAAGAGAGAGAGAGAGATTGAAAGAGAGAGAGAGAGATTGAAAGAGAGAGAGAGAGAGAGAGAGAGAAGAGAGAGAGAGAGATTGAAAGAGAGAGAGAGAGATTGAAAGAGAGAGAGAGATTGAAAGAGAGAGAGAGAGAGAGAGAGAGAAAGAGAGAGAGAGAAGAAGAGAGAAAGAGAGAGAGAGAGAGAGAGAGAAAGAGAGATTGAAAGAGAGAGAGAGAGAGAGAAAGAGAGAGAGAGAGGAGAGAGAGAGATTGAAAGAGAGAGAGAGAGAGAGAGAGAGAGAAAGAGAGAGAGAGAGAGAAAGAAGAGGAGAGAGAGAGAGAGAGAGAGAGAGAAAGAGAGAGAGAGTTACAAGGAGTTACAAGGAAAAGAAGTACCTCAAAAGGCCTTGCGGCCCATACCGAGGAGGTACCAATGGCAACGGGTGCCAGGGAAAATTTGTCTTTCAACTATGCTAGCAGTAGTAGAAAACTGGATAGAAAAGTATATAAATAGCTCTATATTTACCTTGCTCACAGAGACACCGTGCAAGCGAACTCCTGCAGAGTTTTCTTATGTTTTAATCTTAAACTATCAACGTGTTAAAGTAATTCCCACTATACTAGTCCTAAATCGTTTCAAATCCAACTTCTAACCATTGTTGCGAGTTGGGTTATCATTTGAACTAAACATGCTTCTAAAATCGACATCTTGAACCCGCGTCACGTAAGCGTCGATTGTAGCCATATGCCTAACGAAAGGGATTAACTTTGTGGCATTTTTCGCCAGTTTCCAATCCACCTACTACTTCCCCACCAATACCTGCGCGCGCACTTCGGCCATAGCCGGCGGTGAGGTACCTTATCAAAGGCCTTCTAATCAATCGCCCTACTCTTATCATACTCACTCAACATGACGTAGAAAAACTCGAGCATGATGGTGAGACATGACCTATGCCATCTAAACCCATGTTGGAGTCCCCAAGTAGCTTGTAAGAATCCAAATGGTCAACAATCCTACTCGCTATTACCCCCTCTAAATATTTACCTACAACTGAAGTTAAATGGTGTTATTTATAGAGGTTCCAAGCCTCTCTTCCCACGCATGAGATAGCAGTAGCGTCCTAATCGTAACAGTAGAGAAAAAGACAATACTAAAAGTTTTTCTTTTTTTCCCTGCAGTCAGAGGAGAACATCCCTAACCTAAGCTAAAAGGACAGAGTGGGATGGGAAGGGGTCCTAGTAACCCACGGGAGAGAGAGAGAGAGAGATTGAAAGAGAGAGAGTTACAAGGAGGAGGAAAAGAAGCACCTCAAAAGGCCTTGCGGCCCATACCGAGGAGGTACCAATGGCAACGGGTGCCACGGAAAATTTTCTACACACTCAAAGAGTGTGCAAAATTTGGTCTAACCTTTTCTTGAACTGATCCACAGAGGAACTGTTCACAACTTCCGAAGGTAACCTGTTCCATGTGTCACAGATCTTATACGTAACGTAATTCCCACACACACTAGTCCTAAACCGTTTCAATCCAACTTCCAACCATTGTTGCGAGTTGGGTATCATTTAAACTAAACATACTTCTAAAATCGACATCGTTGAACCCTCGTAAGAGCTTGAAACCTCGATCAATTGACCGCGCAGCCTCCGAGTTTCAAGCGAAAACAAGTTCAGGGCGCGTAACCGTCGATTGTAGCCCATATGCCTAACGGAAGGATCAACTTTGTGGCCCTCGCCTGCACTCGCTCCAGCCTCTCAATATCTTTCCTGAGGGTGGGCGACCAGAACTGCACAGCATACTCCAGGTACGGCCGAAAAGGGAATTGTACAGTGAGAGCACAATCTCCTTGTTCCGAAACTGAAATTGCCTCCTGATATAACCCAATAGTTTCTGGGCTTTCTTTTCCACCTCTACACACGTTTCGTAAACTTAAGGTCGCTGCTAATTAGCACACCCAAGTCCTTTTCTAAATCAGTCACCTCGATATTACTGCCCAACATCGAGTAGTCCGACTTGGGATTGGCGTAGCCAATGTGCATCACTTTGCATTTACCCAAGTTAACGGCATTTGCCATTTTTCGGACCACTCTCCTATCCTACCTAGGTCCGCACGCAGTTCCTCGATCGCTTCGGGCGTCCCAACATTAGCCCCCAAGCTTGGTGTCATCAGCGAATTTGGCGATCCGACTGAAGAGAGAGAGAGAGAGAGAAAGATTGAGAGAGAGAGAGAGAGAGAGAGAGATTGAAAAGAGCGAGAGAGAGAGAGAGAGAGAGAGAGATTGAGAGAGAGAGAGAGAGAGAGAGAGAGAGAGAGAGAGAGAGATTGAAGAAGAGAGAGAGAGAGAGAGAGAGAAAGAAGAGAGGAGAGAGAGAGAGATTGAAAGAGAGAGAGAGAGAGAGAGAGAGAGAGAATATAGCATCTGTACGATATATTACATTTTTAATTTGTTTTTTACAAATTTATTTTACGTTAAATTTATTCAGGCGAAAGACGTTTGTAAGGCGGATGGAAAAACACACACACACACACACACATCTGTAACCTAACCTAAACCGAGCCTGATTTACATAAAGAGACCTAATGATGTAACCTAACCAGTCTGATATTTCGAAATATATTTTTTCTCACTCTATATACCTCAGCGCTTATATATATATATATACACCTCAGCGCTTATACTGGGTGATCCAGATAAATGGGACCCATAAAAAAAAGCCAAATATTCTTAATATTTAATTCCTTTCATAAAAACTATATATCATTCGAAAGAGTAGAGTTACAAGTTTATTATGAAATATTTATTTTTTAAAAATGACTCCTTTCAAATGTGCTCCATTAGTTGCCAAGCATTCCAGTGTTCTCGCTTGTAAGTTCTGCATCACTTTTGCAAGAGTGTGCGGTGATATGGCCTGTATCTCATTTGTGATGGCGGCCTTCAATTCTTGCAAGGTCGTTGGGTTATTTCTGTAGACCCTACTCTTTAAATATCCCAGGAGATAATAATCTAAGGGAGAAAAATCCGGAGACCTTGCGGGCCATTCAACGTCTCCAAATCTTGAGATTAACTCACCTGGAAACGTTTGACGCAAAACTGCCATGCAGTTCCTCGTGGTATGGCAGGAAATCGGTCAACATTTTTTCGTAGCGATCACCATTTACAGTGACCGTGTTTCCGGTGGAATCCTCGAAAAAGTACGGCCCTATGATCTGAGATGCAGTAAGACCACACCAAACAGTTACACGCTGACTATGCAACGGGACTTCAGTAATATTCAATGGATTTTCTGTTGCCCAGAAACGACAATTTTGTTTGTTTACAGTTCCATTCAAGTGAAAATGGGCTTCGTCTGACATAATCAAAGTTGCTAGAAAATTGGTGGTGTCATTTACCTTCTGTTGGATCCATTGACAGAATTGTCGTCTTCGTGCGAAATCTCCATCGTTTAGTTGTTGCACTGTTTGAATTTTATATGGAAAGAGCATTAAATTTTGCTTGAATATACGGTGTGTTGTTGTTCCATATCCAACTCCTAACAGCTGAGAAGCACGTCTGATGCTTATGTTAGGATTATCCTGTACAATTTCATGAGTTCTGTTAATGATCTCGTCTATCCTTGCTGTGCGCACTCTTCCAGTTGGTTTTCTTTTTCCAATGCTGCCAGTTAGGGAAAAATTTCTGACACACCGACGGATTACTTTCTTAGAAGGTGATTTTGACATCTGAAAATTTGTCTTGAAAGATCTTTGAGCTGAAACTACACTTCTTCCATGCTCATAATATTGCTCAGTTATGAAACGCAGCTGTTCCACAGTCCATGCAGTCATCTTGAAGGGTTAGTTTTAACTAACACTTTTATTTTGTTTTGTATCTTATCTTGTCTTGTATTGTCAAAACCTATACAATCCTGTACAAACTTGTAACTATCCTCTTTCGAATGATGCGTATGATTTTATAAAAGGACTTATACTTTAAGAGTTACAGGGGTTTCTTTTGGGTCCCATTTCTCTGGATCACCCTTTATATATATATATATATATATATATATATATATATATATATATATATATATTATATATCAGCATCGAAGGTCCTTAGCTCAGTTTCACTATTGTTTACAATCTACTAATAAGCGATATAAATAAAGTTATATTTATGGAAGTTAATTTGTTATTTTGTCTTATGAAAGTTATTCTTGCGCCAATAAACTTTTCAATTCCAATTCCAATAGAAAAAAGTAACCAACAACAATCTTTTCCGGATGACACAAAATTTAGTGGATGAGTTAGAAACCTTCCGCGATGTGTACATAATACCTAGAAATAGACACAGATAAAATACACAAATGATCAGAAGACAAGAAGCTAAAATTTATTAACAAATTATTTTAATAATTCTTTTTTAAGGTATACGAAAAAAACAAGGAAATAAAAATTATGGATGGTATACCTCCCAGTGGACCTGAAATTCAGGGAAACTCGAAACCAAAGGATTTGAGAGAGATTATGACAGACGGGTTGAAATTTCAGACATGAAATAAGATAACGGAAAAAATAAAAAATAATAATAAGAGATTATATTAGAAACTTTTAGAAAGACCCCTTTAAAAAAAAAAGGTATTCCTTTGTTGAAAAACCTAATGATACAAAATCTGGAATATTTCTCATTTATTACGTCTCGTATAAATAAATAAATTAGTTACAATATATATTAATAAATATATTAAGCAGTTTTAGAAAAAATATAGAAAATATTTACTTCAAAATTATATACACTAAAAGCAAATTAGTTGGTTAATAATAACGCAGTGGGCTGCATTAGCTGGCCAGATCTCTGTGCCAGTTTCTGGGCTTCTTCAATGTTTGAACCGAAACTCCTCTTTGAATAATTCACAAATTTTGTTTTGAAGATGAAATAAAAATGATCAAGGTTTCTGTGTTGAAAATTTTTAAGATGAAATAAAAATTATCAAGGTTTCTGTGTTGAAATTTTTTTTGTTAAATTTTTGAAAAGTAATTTTTAATATTTTAATGGAAAAAAAGAGATTTTTTTCTTAATATTTGAATTTAAAAACTTTATATTTAAAAGAACAGAAAATAATCTCACTTTTGAAACAAACAATTAATATCAACCGTCTTTTTGGGGCTATTTCTATAGGGTTTGTTTACGACTGTGTTTGGTTGAAATATTAACATTTCTAACCGTCATCCACAGAGAGTTAAATTAAAAATAAATGTATTGTATATAAACGAACAATCAAAGGAACTATTATTGTTTATGCAGGAAGGAGGGGCCAAGTGCAATGCCCTTCTATGCATATTATGTGTAAAAAAAAAAAAAATCTTTGTTTTGGGATGAAGGTTGGTTGATGGGGTTGTTTAATCTCCTTCGCAACATCTAAGGTCATATAATGCGGGGAACCCACAGCTTTACGTGGGATCTGAACCACGGGTCGCTTCATAAGCTGGACGTAGAGGACGGTCTCCCATCCAACTACTCTCCAGACCCAACATAGCTAAACTCTTCTGATCGACAGGAAGCGGCGTTACGACACTAGCCACGACGAAACCCTTTTTAGGATGAATATAATTATAGTTATATTAAAAATTCTTTTAAAACAAATATTTTATTTTAGTTCATAATTGAATTTTGCAATTATTGTTTGCGTGTTATAACACGTGGCTCGAATTCCATTTTAAGCGTTAGGCCAAACGTTTGACTTTTATGCAGATTTATCGAAGACTTTTGGCAAATTTTACGAGCTTTGGTGTGATACAAGAATGAAAATAATTTAGATTCCAAAAATTAAGCATTCTTGGCCTATAAGAAGTTTCATTTCGTCATTAATTGCTATAAAAACAGTAGAATTTCAGGAATAGGGACATTTTTGAAAAAAAAAACTACCACTGTAACTGAAAACCTGTACAAGAGCACAGATACTGTAAACGTCTCGAAAGTACTAAATTTTTCTTCAAAATTTTAGCACTTTCATAAATGTGCGCAGTTTCTCTAAAAGTTCTAAAACATTAAAAGAGTATAAAAAAATTCTTCATACGATTCTTTGGGTATCTTTTCGGTTTGACGGCCTGTAATATTTTTTAATATTACTTGTTTTTTATTTTCCAGTTTTAATCGAGGATTTAAAAAATAACATTCATGTTTTAGAGAAACAAATAATGAGGCAGTTATACATTTTAGTTTAGAGAATATCATATACGCTTTAAGATTCCAAAATCCCTGAAAGTTTTAGGTCAACTGTACGCTCATAACGATTGGTTAGGTTAAGTCATGATATTTTCGTTTGTTTTGACAGTAAACTAACGAAAATATCATGACTTAACCTAACCAATTGTCAAGGGCGTACAGTTGACCTAACCGGGCATTCTGTTAACATAACTGGGCATTCAGTTAACCTAACCAGTTGATCTAGACAAGTAACAAGTAATGCTAAAAAATATTACAGGCCGTCAAACCGAAAAGATCCTTCTTCGGAGCACTTTCTGGTTTTGTGCTCCTTGTGATGAGAGATCGTCGCACGAAAACACTGCAAAGTTGTAAGGTGTGTGTGTGTGTGTGTGTGTGTGTGTGTGTGTGTGTGTTACACCAGCCAGTCAGCTGGCTACATATATCTAACGTGTGTGTGTGTGTGTGTGTGTGTGTGTGTGTGTGTTTTATTGCACATATCGTAAGTCAAAGAAAAGAACACGAACAAGTTCTTGAAAAATAAAAGAAAACAAAAATCTCGACACGAAAATATGCTGAAAACCTGAAGGAGGAATCGAATTAAAGGAAAAGAATCGTTCACCTGAAAAGGCGGAAACTGTAATGACGGCATTAAATTAACTTTAATGCTCAAGAGTGTCGCGCAGTCCGACTTATGGAACGAGGACTTCTCCGCACCCCTCCACCCCGACGAGATTTCTTCTGTATATAGTGTGTGTCTGAATATTTATAGACGGTGCGCGGCAAAACGCGTTCGCCATTTTTTTTGTTGTTGTTTTTAGAGAATCTTTTATATACACACATTGTCCTACATTTGTGTGTCTTGCATAAAAATAATTATAGAGCGCGGTTTTGGTAAAAGACATTCGTGTAAAATGAAGGAACAACAACGTATTATACAGTATGGAAACCCAATCGACATTTTCGAGTGTACGAACTGCGAGTAAATTGTATCATTCTAATCTTGTAATTGCATTTCATTTAACGAGTTGAAAAGCATTATTAATGCGGATTTCGCGGCTCGCTTCGTTCCGTTCCTTTGTGGCCAAATTTATACTAATTCACAGCGCGACCATTTGTATGGTTCTGCGCGTGGATATCCCAGCGCTTACCGCGTTTGGAGGATGTATTGTTTCTTGATAGTCAGATGAAATTAAATGGAATAAATCTAAAGAGCGCAATTAGTTATACTCATTATTATATATTCATTGAAGACATATATAATTTAATTAAATAACTTGCCGTGCCATGTGAGAAGATTGGCTTTAAACTGGATCTGACTATAATTATACATTCATAGTAACTGAGGAGAACATTTAAGATGAAATGTATTGCTAAGGCTTTAGCTCATTGGAACGATGATTGTAGCAACAACGAGAGATTTGTAGGACTTCAGTTTTAGTATAATGGTTCATTAGTAGAAGGGAGACCAAGGCTAGTTGGCACACTTTTCAGCTCACAATTGATTCAGTTTACTATTGGTTTTAGGAGTAAGATAAATGAGAACAAATAATGACATATTTAAGGATAGAATCTCGCGTATCACATCAGCTTTTAAAACGACGTTCTGGATTGTGAAAATATTCATTCTACAAGTTTGAAAATTTCGTGTCCCGTGTCAATTTACCCCATAAGTGGAACTAGTTGACATTATCATCGGAGCAGGTTGACACATTAGAAAATTGAGCGTAACTATAAAAAATAATTGTTCATATTTAACATACTTTGATTCATGATCTAAATCAAAATGATGCAATACATAGTTCCATTCCCCTAAAGTGCAGACTTGCTGTGCACTCTTCTAAGGGAGTGGATATCTTCAAAGGAAGAATTGTCTTCACTCTTGGACTTCTTGCTCGTTCCACTGTTCGCCTTTTCCTTGCACGGCCAACTTGCCCCAAATCAAATAGGTCAACCAACCCCAACCGCCATTTTTGAAACATAAAAGTGTCGAGAGCAGAAGCGTGAAGTCTGTACTGTCAGTCAGTATAAGTTGGTTTCTGAGTATTGATCAAGAATATTGATCAAGAATATTCATGAAGAGCAAGGAATATAAAACTAAAATGAGAGCGAAATAGTACTTACTACATTACTTGAAAAAAACAGAATTTAGCTCGAGGCAAACTGAAATATGATCGACCTCACTGAAACCACGTGGGCGACTGAAAGGGGAACAGGGGTGTGTGTGAGGCGTAATTAACAGGGCAACCAACATGATAACGGTTGACATATTACTACTGTTTCAACATACCCCAACTGAGGCGCTTTGGAACTTGCCCCTGGAGGCCCTCGCCTCCGTTATGAGGGTGCCCCCTTCCTTAAGTTCCTCACCTCCGTTTATGAGGTCTCACAGTCTTTCATGAGGGGCATTTGTGGGTTTGACCTTGAGGAAGGCTCCTTGAGGAACTTCACCTCACCCTTCGGTTCCTCACCGTCTTTCATGAGGTGCGTTTTACGTCACATGGACTTTCATGGGAGATATTTGCAGTGGTGGGCACCGTTAACCAAAAAGTTAACTTCGATAACGATAATCCGTTAACCCCAATTTTTAACTCCGATAACGATAATCCGATAATTTTACTACAAAGTTAACGATAATCCGTTAACGATAACTATTTCTTTACTAACATTTAAAAAAATCAAGGAAAAAAGCTTTGAAACCATAGAAAATGTTTATTTATGCAAAATCCAACAATAAATAGGTATTTAACTGTATTTTATCAAGTTTTGCAACTTTTTTGCTTAATAACTTTTTTTTTTATTTTTAATAAAAAATGTACTGATTACATGTTTTGAAAACCCTTGTAACCACTAACCATTAACTAAATTTTAATTTACCAGAGAATTATTATGGCGGGAACTGAAAGGTAAAATTAAATTTTAGGCACATTTATAAAGACTGACACAATGTGCTGGTTGCCCTTCAGAAAGACCAACTTCTCAAAGTTAGGCCCAACTGCCAGTCTTGACCTCTTGGGCCTCAGGATGTCCTTGCCGAGAGAGAAGAGCCGTTCCACTGCGGCAGAGGACGGAATTGGCAGACTGAAGTTATGGCGGTTTGAATTCATTCGCGGAGCGGTGATCTTCCGTGAAGACTCTCGCAGTTAACGGTTAACGGACTTTAACAGACTAAATATCGAGTTATCGGAAGTTAACTGGTCCGATAACGATAAATGGAAATTAACTTCCGTTAATAGTCCGTTAAAAAAGTTAACTTCGTTATTAACTGTTATCGGATTAACGCTTTAGTGCCCAACACTGGATATTTGTAGGTTTAAAAACGAAAAGAAAAGAAAAAACAAAAAGAAAAACAAAAGCAAACAAAGAAACATACATTCCCTGTATTTGAGCCGGGATAGGTTAGGCTAATCTAAGGGTAGGTTGAGTTCAGTAGGAAAAAATTCATGGCTCTTTTTACACAGCGTTCCGCCAGCGTTCAGGATCCCGGCGCGTCCGGTTTCGCTGACCCAGTAATCCATCATAAGCACTTCCCTACCTCACTTCTGGTCGCGTTCAAGGAATTTATGCGTGCATGGTGGGGGAGCTCAAAATGAATAATTCCTTGCATATCCCACCAAACGCACAGCAAAATTTTCTTTGGATGGGGTTATTCCTTGGCTGAGGTCAGGCTTTGTTCACGGCTAAGCCACTGATGTCGACGCTTAATATTGTTATAGAGTACCCATTTTTCATCCCCAGTGACGATCCGATTCAAAAACGGTGCCTGCAGTTGCCGAGAATGCAGTGATGGCAAATATCGATTCGATGTTGAAGATTCGCTTGTGACAAATCATGCGGAGAAAATATTCATTAACCTAATCCTACACTAGCCTAAGTCATTCTGTATGTGATAAAACATGTGCGAACCTGTCGCCGCCTGTATTTTGCGACATTTCTAAAACTATTTCACATTATCTTGAGGTTATTCAATTATCTATCGTCCATTTTCTAATCGAGCAGAATTTATGTTACAACCTGATATTTTCCTTTTTTGCGACTTAACATTTGTATGGATTTAAAATATCCATTTATCCTTTAATTCGATGTAGAAAATAACGCAGCTGAAAGACTAGAAACGCAATGAAAATAAAGCATGAGGAGCTGTACAAATTGTTCAGTTGTGCGTGCTGTTCCAATGACACAAGTTAGTGTGGAACGGCTGTTTTCTCTTTTCAGATTGATTTTCAGTCCTCAAAGAAACAATTTGTTGCCCGAAAACATTGACTATTTTAATTGTTCGCTCTAATTTTAACATGTGAGTTTACGAGGTATTTGTATTTGTATATACTAAGCAGAGCTGCATTTAATTGTTTTATTCCCTTTCCTAATGCTTTATTTATTTATATATTTTATACATGTCGTATGCTTTAAAATTTAAAACGTGTACGAATTAATAAAACATTTCGAATTGAAAGTTTGTTTTTAAATAAAACTTTATGTGAAAGAAATGAAGCGAATAAGTAAAAAAAAAAAAAAGATGAGTGTTTCGTGCTGATTAATTGGCTATAGATGCTTACATGTTTAATCATACAAAAGTAAAGATAGTTACTAAAGCAAATTCTCTCTGAAAAAACAAAAATCGAATGCAAATACAAATATAAAATTAAATCTGAATTGTCAATAGGGTAACCTCCAAAAAAATAATATAAACAGTACAAGAAATTCTTAAAGAAATCTGAAAAAAACTGAAAAAAAAAACTGGACTCGAAATTTAAATTGAATCGAACCAAAAAATATAAAACTGAATCGAAAATAAACTCAAATCGAAAAAAAATTAAAAACTTAAATCGGATTTAACTGAATCGATATTTTGCAAACTTAAACTGAAATCGCAAACTGGGCTTAAAAATGTATCAGTTTCCCATTCCTGGACTTTTATAGTTTTGTGTACATATTTTTTTTTTTCACCCGTTCCAAAACTGAGGTTTCTGCAAAATATTAAATAATGTGAAAACAAAAGTTTGAAGTGCTTAATAAATGTTTTATTTATCCTTAAAATATACCTTTATCTGTAAATCATGTAAAAAATTATGGGAATCAATATTAATTACGCTAACTGCATATATATATATATATATATATATATATATATATATATATATATATATATATATATACATACACACACACACACATACTGTATGTACATATAAATTGCTATTTAAGGTGTATATTGATGGTTTAATTGCTTCACTTAAAGGCAAAAGTTGGATATTGTATAGATAGCATGAAGATAAATAACTTAGTCTACGCCAATAATATGTTATTAATAAGTCCTTCTGTAAAAGGCTTGGATTGTCTTCTAAAAATCTGCGAATTATGTGCACAGAACCAACATACCCTTTTAATGTTATAAAACACCAAAGTTGGGGAAATTCCAGCCCAAAAGCCCTAATCAGTCGGCTGATATTAGTTTCAAAATGAGAAGTAAACCAAAAGAGGAAGTACAAGAAATTAATTCTAGAAGGCTAGTGTGGGTTCGCCCATACAGTGATTGGTGTCAGGTGTAGGTGACCCCATAATGAAAATTACATTTACAGATTGAATGAAACAAATATTGTTACTAAATAATACTAAAAATTAATTTGTGTACAATAAAAACATAATTTGGCGAAAAACAAGAGTACTTTTATTGTAATAGGCCATACTGGCTTTCTTGGGCTACGTATTTCGGTCATATTATCGCCAGCTCCTTGAGTAATGACTCAGATATAAGAAAACAATATGGAAACCTCTGTGCTAAAGCAGACATGATTATATGTAACTTCCGATTCTGTACGAAGTGTTTGATTATAGTCGATTATGAGATGAGATAAATCTTCAAACTACTTTTGTTGTGTGTGTGTGTGTGTGTGTGTGTGTGTGTGTTGTGTGTGTGTGTGTGCCGAAACATATACACATTCACTATATACATAAATATGTACAATTGTACATGTACAATAATCGAGGGGGAAAAGTTAGGGAGATCGTTTATTTATGAAAATAACAAAACTGTCAAGATTTTAATCTTCATAACCGAAGCCAATAAAACCAAAATTCGTGAAGCATCTCAAAATTTAGTCGAACAGTGAACTTAAAATAAGTGTAGAGGTCTCATGGCTCTAAATTTATATGAAACTACCAACATGTTGTAATGTGATGGTGAATTGAATAGAAATAAGTTATGTGTTATGCTACTCCCCGAATTGTTCTTATGAAATAATTTTAATGAAACATATATGTCCAAAACAACAAATATATACTTTCAGAAGACAAACAGAAAAAATACTCATGAAATTCCTGAAAATTAGCTTATACATTATTTAGAATAAATGACACAGAACTATGTATAAAAAAATAATGCAATTATCAACTACCAAAATTACTAACTCTACGATACAATCGTGTAATAGCTAACAGTTATACAGAACAGTTTGTATCTTCAAAATTTTTGCCTCCTAGATTTTTTCTGGGCGAAATCATCAATATCATCATATGAAATCTCCCTGCCAACGTCCTGGTTGATGCTTATGATGCCAAGGCCACTGAGGCGATCCTGCCCCATTGATGATCTGAGGTAGTTCTTGATTAGCTTCATCTTAGAGAAGCTCCTCTCGGCTGACGCTACTGTCACAGGTAGAGTGCAGGCAATTCTTAGTGCAACCCAGAGATTGGGGTATAGTTCCTCCAATTGCTTCTGATGAATGAAGGAGAGAAGCTCCAATGCAGTCATGTTGTATGAAGGTAAAGTCGGCAAGTTCTTAATTTCGAGGGCCAGTTCTCTTCCATCAATGTCAGAGTCAGCTCCAGAGCTCAGTATCTTAGAGAGCTTTTCACACTTGCAGGACGTCTTCCTTGTTCATTGTGGTGAAGTTTAGGAGAACCCCAAATATGTCTCACATCATCTAATGCTTTGAATCTCTCATTTATTGACCCGATGGCACAATCCACCACCACATTGAAAAATTTGACTTCCAGCCTCTTTAAGGCTTCTGTAAATGGTTCGTCAGGAGCTTCGTAAGCAAAGTGCTGTTTTGTGGATCTGAGCCTCTTCTCCTTGAGCACAGCCTCCACATTCATTTCCTCACATATGTCCCTAGCTACGACTTGTGCTGCAACAAAACCTGTGTTTCTGTAGCTGGTGAGTGAGTCTTTTGTTTTTGTGAGGAGGTTGACTGCCACATCAAACTAACTGCATTGTAGGAGACTGCAGAAGTTTGCTCACATGGTTAACTGCATGAAGAATGTCATACCATACTACTGTGCAAATCTGAAAGCGATAAGACCCTACCTCCTCTGCAAGTGCTTGTGCTTCAGTCCTGGCTATGGCATCTGCGGCATTGTTTCTGACTTACAACAGGGCCTCTCTGATGTTGTGGCTCTGGTATCGCACAGCCTCAATGCTCTTAAGCCGGCTCTCCCACCTGGTTTCACTCCAAGACTTGAGTGTTATGTTCACGTGCTTCTTTAGGAGTGTCCATCTCTGTGTAGCTGCTGCAAAAAGGTTGTACAATTTTTGTACGTTGCCAAAGAAGCTGATGGCATCTGTGGAAGCTTTAGCTGCATCAGCCACTACAAGATTCAGAGTGTGAGCCCCACGACAGTTCTTCTCTAATAACCTTGCCTGAACACCTTTGTTCTTGCCCTTCATGTTCGCTCCGTTGTCATATGACTGTCCTCTGCAGTCATCAAAGTGAATATTCAGTTCATCTAATCTCTTCAGAATCAGAACTGATAAACCCAGGCCTGTACTTTCTGAAGCCTCAAGAAAGCCCAAGAAGTATTCTTTTATTTCTGGTACTTCACCCATTTTAACAGTTCTGATAATAATCGACATCTGTTCTTGGTGGCTTATGTCTAAAGTGCAGTCTAAAATGAGTGGGTAATATTTAGCTTGTTTTATTTCTGCAACAATGGCATCCAAGATCTTCCCACTAATGGACTCAATGAGCTCATTTTGAATGATATTTCCTAGGTAACTTGAATGACTATATTGGCCACTTTCGACTCTGCTGATGTGTTGTTTCATCACTGGATCAAATTTGGCAAGCAGCTCAACCTCCTTCAAGAAGTTGCCATTGTCTCGATTGTGCAATGTAGAGGAAGATCCCCCTGAAAGCAAGGTTTCTCTCTGCCAGTTATTGGATTATACTTACAAGACGTGTGAGAACATCTCGCCAGCGTCTTCGCTCTACCTCCATTAATGACATTTCAGTTTGGTCAATGGTCCTCCCAGTTTTTAGCCGCAGTTCCAGATCCTTCCATGTTGCCATGTTATCTGCATGTTCTGAACTACTTTCGTGGCCTTTCAGAAGCGAACCAACTTTATCCAGTCTGAAAGTCCATCCGTAATTAGTTTGCACGACTTCCTTGAAAACACTTTGCAGCAGAAGCAATAAAGAGCATCATTCCTTCTAGAGTGCATCAGCCAGCTTCGCTTTATTTTTTCCCCATTAATTAATGTTCTGTACATGTAATGGTCATGGATGCTTCTACCGTCCTCTCTTTTAGGGAATGTGAAATCTTGACTGATTTGAAATGGTCCTCGAGACACCAGATCTGTCTTCAAGGCATCTGACAGGACAGCTGGCCAGTCATACGGATCAAGCGGTGGAGCAGATCTTGGTTCTTGTTGCTCAGTAGAAATGCCTGTGTGTGGTGTTTGAAGCTGAACAGAAGATGGGCCACTTGTTGGTTCATCAGGCCCTACTTCTACTGGTGTTTGAGGTTGCATAGAGGATGGTCCTGCTGTTGGCGCATGATGCTCATCAGGCTTTGCTGAGGATGGCTTTTCCAAATATTTCAGTAGTGCTCCTGAGAAGAACATAACATTACATATTCTGTTAGATTTTGCTAAAATACTCTTTCTTATCTTGTTTGATAATTGATCTGTGTGAACAGAATTTGAGGTGATGTGATCCATTAAATTTCACATTTCGAAATATTATAAATATTACAGAGACTAGCTTACTCTACACGATTCCTGAGCACTTGCCTAGCTTGATGGTCTACCTAACCTAGCTGTCTGAACTGTAATCATAAGAATATACAAGTGGCACATCTCATCTGTGCTACTGGAAAGCTTCTCCTCCTCCATTTTCTTCTTTTTCCGTTTTTCAGTTCCTGATGGATAATGTCGTTTCATTTTCCAAGATACACGAAGTCACATCTAGTTAACCACAACTAATCTGCCAAATAATAATAATCATGATAATGATGATGATGATGATCATAATAATAATAATAATAATAATAATAATAATAATAATATATTATTAATAACTTCAGCTATATTCCTATTCTTGCCCACTGAGCTATGACCTGGGATCCTGTCTAAGGGCCCCCTAGTAGCAGCGGGGCCCTAAGCGGCCGCTTAGTCTGCTTATGCCAGGAAACGGCCCTGATGACACTGGTCTATAGTTCTTTGCTTGAGATATGTCCTCTCCTTTATATATAGGGACAATGTTTGCTCTTTTCAAGATGCTCCGTATTTCCCCAGTGCCTAGGGATCTTCTCCACATTCAGTATAAGGGTGTAGTTATTTCATTTTTACAGTTTTTAATCAATAATGCGCTCCAATTGTCCGGACCTGCAGCTGAAGAATGTAGTTTCATTTGTCCTATAGCTCTCGCTACATCTTCTAGGGTAAAATCAAAATCTGTTATACACTCTCCTTGCAATTTCTCTTCAAAGAATGCATCTACGTCAGGTATCGTTTTGTCACTTTTTGGGGTACTAAAAACTGATTCATACTGGGCTCTCAATGTTTCAGATATTTCTTTTAGATCGTCGGTTAGTTCATTATTTCTCTTCCTTAAGGGCCCAATAGCGACGTGCGTTTTTGTTTTCCTTTTCGTATAGATATAGAAGTATTTTGGATTTAACTTTATTGCTTCTACCGCCTTTTCCTCTTCCCTCTCTGCATGGTCCTTAATCAGGGTCTGTATTTCTCTATCGATACCTTCCAATTTTTTTTGCATTACTTTTGCCTCTCTAGCCAGTTCCTCTTTCCTTTTGGCTGTGATTTCAGAGCATATTTTTCTAAAATCCTCAGCGTTTTTTCCTTCCAAGGTTGTTAGCATTTCTTCAGTTGTTTTATCCTCTAGACCTGTTATCCACTCTATTTGGGCCATGTGCGATCTGATTGCTTCCCAATTTATAGTCTTGGAGTTTAAGTTAAAGGCCCCAAATTTGCTTCTTTCCTCAATATAGTCATCTGGGGTGAAAAAAAACAATTTGCCTTAACTTAGGCCTACAGACTTTATTATTAGGGATGGACACAAACCCTGTATGTTCACATTATAAAGGCCAGGTGTCATAATAACATGGCAATAGAATTTTTTTTCCTGCAAAATATTTAATTGGTAAAATAAAAAAAAACAAATTTTTTTCACCCCATGGAAAAGGGTGAAAACGAACCGTGCTTGGGGTGAAAAAAATATAGCATTAACTCTGGTATAATTAGGGCGGGTCGTACTCAGGTGACAACATGAATCTGAAGGAAATCCTACCATCAGGGGTGTCTAAATTATGTGTTTTTACATGGGGAATTCAAATATGAGCTTCTTTTTTGGATAGGATAACTCTAACCTACATCATTTTGTATTTCTAAATTGCCAATTTTACCCTTTTGAACCCCTTTATAATATATTAAAAGATATAAGGTAAATCATTTATATTGACAAGGCCAAATCAACTTTACATATATTTATTAATAGGTGAACTGCATGTATATCACTGGATATAATTACAAAGATCATTCTCCTGACATCTTGAACTTTGCCAGGTTGCACAAATCCTGCTTTGACTCAGACTTGGACATCAGCTTCCTGCTGGTCTCCTGAGCCCTGATCCCTCCATCCCTCTTTTCCTGTGAGAAGTACTTAGCAGAAGCCTCAGTCACCATTTTAACAACCCTCTCAATGCTTTGTGTGTGGCAAGGCCAGTTGCGCACCTCCATGGGGGTGTTGATGAAGTTTTTCACCTCTGAGGTGCTTAGAGAGCAGGTGAGAGGTGGCTCTGACACACCTTCTGACCAGCTGATCATGTCACCGATGCTGGAAGCATCACAATTGATGTCAGGTGTCCTTCTGCTCCTAACAGAGGAGTCCCCCAGCTGAGTGTCCGGGTCCCCCTCTCCCCTGATGGCCAGGATTCTCTCCACCCCTTCAATCCTCTCCTTCTGATCCTCAGAGCAGAGTAGTGTTTGGAGGATGACTTCACTGTGGGCATACCAAGCAGATCTTCTCAAAGTTGGCATCACAATATCCAGCACCTCCTTTCTCTGGGACTTGAGGCAGTCCAGCTGAAAGAGGATGTGCCTAGGCCCTTCGATCCAGGAGTGCTTGACCTTCACGTTGAACCAACATGGGTAATACACTCCAATGATGAATTCCACAATGAATTGCAGAATCTTCAGGTTCTTTCCTTTAAGTCCGTGCTTTGACACCCAGAGCCTGAGAAGTCTGTTCGCTGTGGTGAGCCAGCGGCTGTGGTTTACTGGTCCTATCTCTAACAGAGCCAGCCCTGCAGGAAGTACTCCATCCCTGACTGCACAGACAATTTTATAGCCATAGTATTGATCAGTTGAGAGATCTTGAATGACCTTGTCAGGAAGCTTGATCAGTGGAGGGCCAACAGAGATTCGGGTGAAGTTTGGATTGATATCAAAGTCTGTAGCAGAATCAAGGAGCTTTCCTATTGGCCCGAATAATTTTTTGTCTGGCAGAGTAGGGCCATCAAGGTCAACAATGAGATGGCGCAGGGGAAGTTCAACAGTGTGCAGGTTGCACACCAACCAGACCAGCTTTCTCCCCAGGTGCAGCTCCAGCTTCCGCATTACTCCAGCTTTCACACCAGTGTTGACATTTGTTGAGTCTCCTCCAATGGCCAACAAGGTCTTATCATAACCCCTCTCTTTCAGCCAGGCAAACAGGACCTTAGCAATCTTCTCCGCATGTGACTCCTCTTTAGTTGCTTTCTCTGGGGTAAAGTGGAACAGATAGTAGCTGCCAGGCTCACTAACAACACTATAGTGTTCTTCCTTGATCTTTGCGGGAAAAGATTGGTCACTGCCCTCAGCTTCCATCATCACATTGGTCAGGTCAATCCGCCCATCAAAGAGGATGCAAGAGATCCCCCCCTCCTCCCTGCACTTCTTCTCGAACTGTTCCCCCAGCTCTCTCATCAACTTCTCCTGTGCTCTCTTGACCTTGCTCTTATCAATCACTTTACTTGTATTGTCTTCTGTGATGATTCCTGCGTCAATCAGAGCTGCTGTTGCTATCGCTGCAGTTGGCCTCAGCCCTATGCCATACCTTACACTAGCAAGGGCAATGTTTTGAATCTCATCATAGTTTTTCTGTACCTTTGCAGAAGCTGCTGGCTCAGGGTCAGTTTGAGGGAAGAGCTCAACTTCAGGAACAAACTCATCTTCATCACCACTTCTCTCCAATTCCAGATCCTCATCACCATCTGCCAAAAATCTCTTAACATGTTCTGAAACGTTACATTCTAGCCTCTGAGAAAGGTGGCTCAGAAAATGGCCTTATGCGCGCCAGAAAACCGTCAAAATATTTCATATACCAAACTGTATGATAATTACAATTAAGTGGAATGGCACACCTTTTTATTTGAGTATTTAAATATTATTATTATTATATGAATTACATTATATGTGTTTATATGAATTAGTTAGACCAATGCTCTATGAGAGATAACGTGAGCAGCCATGATAGAAAACGTGAGAAGACATATTCTGGGGTAACTACAATAGTAAAATAATCAACAATTTAATAATAATCAACTGCAAAATGATGTAGGTTAGGGTTATCAGAATTAAATATTTTCTTCAGAATTGTGTTCTATACACCAAAATATGTCATTTGAACACCCCTCTCCATTGATTTAAAAAAAATGCATAGTATGACCCGCCCTACTGGTATATGGTCCTCAAAACATACAGTATTGGTGTCAATGGAATCACAGAGATATAATAAACCCTTTGTTGCATAACCCCTTTGCAACATTGAACAACATTTGCAATTCCATTTCAACATTCCTGCACTCTCCCATTTTGCGCCCATACTAATACATAAAACATGTTCTTTTTAACTCCCTCCCTCTCCCCCTTTGCAGCATTGATTTGTTGCATAACCCTTCCCCCCTTGCACCATTGATGTTGCATAAGCCTTGCAACAGTGATGTTGCATACCCCTACCCCCCTGCGCTGCATATCCCCTACCCCCCTTTGTTGCATAACCCATTTGCAACATTGAACATTTGCATTTCAACATTCCTGCACACTCCCATTTTGCGCCCATACTACTACATAAAACATAGGTTCTTTTTAACCCCAAAGAGGCTTCAACTGCATGGGGTTAAAAAAAACATAGCTTCACAAGGCTTATGCCACAAACTATGTTTTATTTCTCCTCATGCATTACAAGATACACATCTTCACACTTTTCAACGTAAGTATAAATATTCTACAGTGAAAAATAATTCAGTGCCAAGCAAATAAAAAATAAATGCGAAAAAGTTTTCTTTACATATTTTTGACACTTTTTTTCCGGTGCTCATTTCTTGGAAATGAACAAACAAAGACATCATTTTACCAACACTTTTGAAGGATATAGTGGGCTACCCGAAAAAAATTTCTTACAAATTTTCTTTATATTAAAAATTATTTTAATGGGCCTGTTCGTTTTCACCCCAACATACCCTATGTTTTTTTTCACCCCAGATGACTATATGTGTATTGTCTTTTAATGTTGTCGTTATATTTGTTGATATCTCGATTAAGTTGTGGTCTGAGATAATGGTTGGGGTTATTTTTATATCAGCAATCAAGTTCGTGTTATTCGTGAATACAGTAAGTTGAAGCCCTCTATATTTATTTCTTTCTTATCAATACAATGTTCGCAGTTTTCACAATTTCCTTGGCAATCCTTAAGATGGGTTTCTGTGAGGCATGTGATGTCCGCACTTGTTTCGTCAATAAATCCTTTCCGGTACGAAACTTTGTTGAGTGATTGGTTTGGTGTTATTCCTTGAATATTTGTCAGGACAATATTTATGTTCTTTGTTTTTCGTTGCCCCTTGTGTATTTTAAGTTCGTTTTCCTTCGGTGTCGCTTGTTTTGTTGCCCTCTGGTTTTCCGAGAGAAATCCGTTTCCCCCTACCTGTTCTGGTAGCTTCTTGCCCAGAAGCGGTTTGGCTCGGGGGTTTCCAGCTGTGTCAACTGCATGCGTTGGATGACATTTAGCAGCCGTATCGTGTCTGCGATGTTGAAAATTTTTTTTTGTTCGCTTATTGTGTTCCTATTGTTATTCCGTTCCTATTGTTATTCCTATTGTCATTTAAACTTTGTCCTTTGCTCTTTGGGTCCATCGGGAGATGTGATAGTAGCATTTTTTTGTATTTGCAGGTTCCATATTTTGCGTAAGTCCTGCAGATGTGTGGGTGGTAGAATTTGCATCTGTCTCCAAATTTACAATGACTATTATCATAGAAGAAATTACATATTGGGGGATGTTCATATATATACATTATCCTCTTTTAAATCTGCAACTATCTTTTATATAATATCTGCATACAAGTTCTTCCCAAAATTTACTCGTGGCTTTTGTTTTTTGCTCCTTATTGGGGGGCAGTTTCACTCCATTTTCTTGATTGCCCTCTTGTCTTTTCCTAGTTGTGTTAATGTCCTTCGTTGCCCCTATACTGTCTGTTGTCTTTATACTCTCTTTCGCCTGCATGGTTTCGGCCTCGTTGTATGACGGTATTTGATTTTTTCTAGTTCGCTTTTCTTCGTTTCTTTTGTTTTCCTCTGCTCTTTATTCCCACTTTCCCCTTTCATTTTCTTCTCGTAGTATCTTTCTGCTTTAAATAATTTTTGGAGGTCCGGTACTAGTGTCTCCGAGCAACTGATACAATGAGAAAACCAAACCAACCAACATACTGCAAGAGTTTATTTCGGTCATGCAGTTTTGGCCGAAAATTTGTATCCCATTAAGTTGCTTCGCGTTCGGTGTAAGGGAGATTTTTTTTCATCTTCCCATTCTAGGCATCTAAAATCAAAAAGGAGCTGACAAAGATCGCATCTCATCCCCTTTGTCTCATCTGTTGCAGATACCACAGAGTTGCAGGAATTTATTTACCATTTCTATGTTACTGAAACCTAATGCGCGAGAGACGCCCCCTCCCCCCCACCATGCACGCATAAATTCCTTGAACGCGACCAGAAGTGAGATAGGGATTTGCTTATGATGGATTACTGAGTCAGCGAAACCTGACGCGCCGGGATCCTGAACGGTGGCGGAACGCTGTGTAAAAAGAGCCATGGTTTTTCTTCCAACTGAACTCAATCTACCATTAGATTAGCCGAACCTATCCCCGGCCTCAAATATAGGGAATGTTTGTTTGTTTGTTTGTTTGTTTTTATTTTTTCCTTTTTAAATCTACAAATATCTCTCATGAAAGACCATGTGACATGAAACGCACCTCATGAAAGACGGTGAGGTGGGGCCCCTTAAGTGGTAAACCCACAAATGCCCCTCATGAAAGACGGTGAGGCCACATAAACGGGGGTGAGGAACTTAAGAAAGGGAGCCTCCTCATAACGGAGGTGAGGACCTCCAGGGGCAAGTTTCAAAGCATCCCAATTTTGTCTCCCCAAATGCGGGCATACTACTTCCCCTAACATTCGTCTATTTTTCGTTGAAGAATATCTACTAGTGACGGTACTTTGGTCTGAACTGCAATTAGCGGCATTCAGAATCCGACGCAAGAGTTCCTCTGTCGTTTGTACTTTGGTCTTGTAGACCACCTCTTTCATAAGGCCCCATAAAAGAACTCTAACAGGGTTAGGTCCGGAGATCTCGGGGGCCACGATATTGGACAACACGACCAATCCAACGATTCCCGTACCGCTGATTCAAGTAATCCGTAACATGACGACCAAAATGTGGTGGCGCCCCATCGTGCTGAAAGAACATCCTGCTCCTTGTCTCCAAGAGTACGTCCTCCATCAAAAGCGGCAAGTTGTTCGTCAGGAAGTTCAGACAAATATCAGCAGTTAATCGTTGTTCCAAAACGAACTGTCCAATCAGCTGATCTCCAATTACACCGCACCAAACATCCAAACATTCACCGAGAATCGATATTGAAAGTTTCCTTCAACGATACAGTGGGGATTATCAGCAGACCACAAGTAGGAATTTCGTCTATTGTTAATTCCATCCCGAATGAATTGTGCTTCATCACTAAACAGTATGCGATTAAGAATTTGACGATGCATAACCATCCACTCGCAAAATTGAACACGTTTATCGTAATCATCCAGTTGAAGAGCTTGCACACGTTGCAAATGATAGGGATACAAACCCTCATCATGAATGGTTCGCCATACACGCAATGCGGATTCACCAATTCCTCTAGAAATCCTTCGAACACTGGTAGTTGGGCTACGTTGTACTCGGTCCAGTATGCGCTCCGCCACAGCAACGGGCCGTCATGCTACATGTTCTTGGTTTCGTGGAACAATTGTCCCTGTTTCCCTTAATCTCTGGAGTGTATCACTAAACACTTGTCTGTTTGGTGTTTGGCGGTTCGGAAAACGTCTTCGATATTCCTCAACTGCTGCTCTGCTGTTACCATCACAGAATCCAAAAATGAAATAGATATCAGCGTATTCAGCGGGTGTGAACTGTTGATTCATTTTGATTGTTCACCTTAACGCAACATAGTGTTTCGTACCACAGATCAGAACCAACTGAAGGAAAAACTGAGGATTAGTAGTGGTAACTTCGTTAACCGAAACTACCACCAGTGCTGCCATCTATAGAATTACACACACGTAGGGATTTGTTGTTTGCACATCTTAAAACGTTCGTAGTTCCGTAACGGTTGGAAAGTATGGTAGTCCGGTTGTGACACATCATAATTGAGGGGTCCCTCGTCTTAAGGTACCTAAGCGCCAAAATTAAAATTCGCCAGAAATCGCCTCCAAAGTTCAGCAATATTCTCGCAATAGTATCTCTGTTATTACTTGAGCTAGAACGTTCATTTTTGGCTAAATTAGAGTTCTAAGTATGCTAATGAAGATGTTGATGAGTTTTTGGAATAGATTTTCACATTTTCTATTTTATATATGTATATTTTTGTTAATCTTTTGAGTTTCTTATTATGCCAAACTTTGGGTGAACTTTTGGCTAGCGATAGAGGTGAAAAAAGTAGTTCGCTTCATAAGGTTTTCAACCATATTTCTAGTGTCGTAAGGTCATTATAACTCAAACCACGCGATAGAGGAAGGGTGAAAATAGTGATATCCATCAAAAACACGTTTTCACCTGTGGTGGCGCTTAGGTACCTAAAGACGCGCGATCCCTCATATATATATATATATATATATATATATACAGGGTGGGCCGTAAGTTTCCATACATAGGAAAATTTAAACGTTTGTTTTTATGTTTCAGATACCCTAAGCATATGCGTTTGTAAGATCTTGTTTACTGATGAAGCAAATTTTTACGTCAATGGAGAGGTTAATCGGCAAAACATACGTTATTGGAGTAATGCTAACCCTAACTGGCTGAGTCCGACGAAGATGCAAGGTGCCGGTAAAGTGATGGTGTGGGCCGGGATATGGGGTGACAGAATTATTGGACCAATTTTTGTCAGTGGAAATCTTAATGCCGAAAGGTATCTTAACATGTTGCAAGAAGAGATTTTCCCATCCCTGCTAAACGAGGAAGGTAACTTCCCAGTTTACTTCCAGCAAGATGGAGCTCCACCTCATTATGGTCTTCACGTGCGTCGGTATTTGGATCAGCAGTTTCCGGATGCTTGGATTGGTCGGCGTGGTCCTGTGGAGTGGCCTCCCAGATCCCCAGATCTCACCCCCCTTGATTTCTATCTTTGGGGGCACTTGAAGGCCATGGTGTATCAGGAAAAGATACGAGACATAAATCATCTAAAGGAACGTATCACCAACGCCATTACAAGCATAACGTCAACTGTGCTAATGCGTGTTCATCAACAGTGGGGAACACGTATTGAAATGTGTTTTCAAAACAATGGCAACCATGTAGAGCATATTATATAAATAAAAATGGTTGTCCATAAAAAAATGTTTATTTTTCCTATGTATGGAAACTTACGGCCCACCCTGTATATATAAAATATTCGTTAAGGAAAGTTATTTCTGAGTTTGATCACAATTTCAAAGATTTAAAATGATTAAAATGTAGAAGCACGCAAATACTTGCTTCAATATTAAAAATATTGCTTCCAAACATCTTCAAAACATGCGTTATTTTTCCACATTTAATTAGTATACAAACCTTGATACAAAATATGTGTTGACAAGGTTAATAAGTGCGTGAAAAATACGTCAGTTTAATGAGTTCATTAAGCGCAGTTTATTTTTATATTATATATTTTAATAATTGCATTAAGTTATATTAAGTATCTAATTGAGTAAGTTGTTTATTGAGTGCAATAAAATTTTGAGTTTATTAAGTGTATTAAGTAGTAAATTTAAGGGTTTTCGTTCAAGTTTCAGTTTCATTGGATAAATTAAGTCATTAGTTGGGCTTCGAAATGAAAGGAAGAAAACTATAAAAATAAAGTTTGATGTTCCATTACTTCCCATTCAATGTTACTCTCATTCCTTTTTCGTTTCGCGAGTGGGAATAATCGAAGTGAGAATTTCAGAATTGGGTAAAGGTAAAAAAGAAGATTGTTGCTCAATTGCGTTAGAAAACTATAGCTTAAAGTGGGAATTCCTACATTCCTACATCAGGAATGGGAATGGGAATGGATCGGTTTGAGAATTATTTCCTTTGAGATTTTCACTCGAGGATTTCTCGTTCTTTCCCGAAAAATAGAATGACAATGACAATAAGACAAAGACACCCTGCGGTACTCCCTTTACCCGAATACTGACGTTGAAATAACACTGAATTTTAGTGCAGGTAACTAGTATTTATACGGTTATAAAACAAAAATTAATTATAATTAACAATATATAATTCCGAGAGAGATTACTACTTTAGGGCAACGATTCCCAACCTGGGGTACGCGGAGCTCTTTTATAGGTGGTCGGTCCCAGACAATTGGTCCAATGACAATTGGTCTAATGACGATTGGTCCAATGCCGATTGATCCAATCAGACAATTCGTCCAAGGGACCATTTTTCCAACGACGATTCGTCCAATCGGGCGTTAAATGGAATGAAGTTAAATGAAACTTAGAAAAAACTTTATTTACAGAAATTGATATAATAATTTTTTTAAATTACTTTGTTTATTTATAAAGCATACTATAGCTAAAGGTTACATATTACTTTGTTTATTTATAAAACATACTATAGCTAAAGGCTACATATTAAACTAAAAGCATAAAGCATACTTACTAACTAAGAGAAAAATGCATAAAAGGAGGATTAAATTAAAACTTCAGATTGTGAGCTAATACCCGCGGGTAGTCAAAAAGCGCGTATTCTTCTTTCTCATGAAACACAGTTAAAATTCTGTTTTCTCGCTGTATATCTTTACGTTTTAAATGTGATTTAAATTCTCCACGAATGATACATTCTATTTCATCTTCAGCATGTTTTGCTCTTTTTGTAGCTCGGCTATCATTTTAAAAAGTCCAACATGAGCCGACCCTACTAAAGTTTCGAAACGACGATGCCATGCTTCTACCTTATTTTGAGTTCTTCGTATACCTGTTTCTACTCTGTCATGTACAGACCAGAAAGGTGGTGGAAAAAGTGGCGGATGTCTCACGTCTTGACCGCGTAATACTCGGCGGATTTTTCCGCGAACATAATTTTCTTCGAAATAAGCAGTTAGAAGAATGCCTTCTTCAGGAATTATGGGTTTAAGTTTGGTGGAAGAAAAGCTAGGGCCGCCATTTGCCTAATTTTTAATGAGAAGTTTTCATCGTTGGCATATAAAGATTTCAAACCAGATGAAATTACTTTTCTGTATATGCTTTGTCCAAAATGGAAGAAGCAACCCTCGTTGACCGTACCAGGAATTTCACATCTACTTGCATTTATTGCTCCTATCTTGAAGTCAGTGATTATCATCTCAGGAGCGAGGATGATTTGGTTTTCAGCAGCATAGTCAAGAAGATCGCGAAAAAATTGGATATAACATTCAGTGTTTTTTCGTGACATTAGTACATAAACCAAAGGTAAGATGCAGCTTCTTTCATGCGGCCCAACAGGAGCGTGAATTGTGTATAGCTGTGTAAAAACTGTTGGGACGGTCTTAAATGTTCCATCCATAATCCAAAAATGAGCTGATTCAAGTTTCTTTAAATTGAAAGTGGTGGTAAATATCAAGATCCTATCATTTCCAATACTTGATTCTTTAACTAAAAATATTTCTCCAGAAAGTGTGTTTCTGTATTTGTCTGAAATAGATAAGTTATCCAGATTTGTTGGTTCCAGAGGTCCTTCCTTTCGTACTCTGCTTACAATCTTCTTTAACGATTCTTTCTTCCCAATATATGGTACGATTGATGAATCGACTTGACTAACTACCCCTTGAATGATTTGAGAAGGTTTTTCACTAGTGTCCTTGGCTTTTTGTTTAATTTCATTATGGCATTTCACTACATGAACACGACTAGCCTCAGAGGATCCACAAGTATGTTCACTTTCACTTTTTAAGTAATGACAGTTTTCTTCGAGATTTTTAATTGCAGTACCTTTACACGCTCTGTTTTCACATCTCCAATAATATGTTTTTTTCCACTTGTCTTTGGAATTTTTTTCCAGCGCAGTGTAAACAAATATCCACTCACTGCAAGCTTTTCCTTTCCTCTTTCGGATAACACTATTTCGCACACACGCCGCTCCATGGGTTTCACAAAGCAGTTGTAAAGGGAAAAGAGATGTGACTCTTATGAAATCTAACACAGTAATGTAAGTCGAACCCCAACATTTCCACGTAAACTATTGGTTCTAAGCTATACTCGTTGTTGTATACGCTACCAGTTGGACCAATCGGTATTGGACCAATCGTCATTGGACCAATCGTCATCGTCATTAGACCAATCGTACCCAACCCATAGGTGGTACGCAAGAGGGTTTCAACATGCAGTTTATCAATTAATAATTACTCCAATGGTAATGTATTTAAAAATAATTAGATACGAAAATGTTTATCAACAAATTAAGTAGTAGCCGACACATCATTTGACGGTCTAATTATTTCAAATCATCCACAGTAATCGTTCAATTAACTCCTTTTTTTTTTTAAAAAAGCAAATTGCAAATGAGATTAATAAACTAATATATTGAATATAATCTCATTAAAACTCTCGTACTCTCGGACGGATTATTTAATTTAATTAGGGACTGAATATTGAACAGTATTCGAACTGAAGGGATCAGTTCAGTAGTTCAAAGGGAATTAGGATCCCAGAATGTATTCTATAAACGAGAAATTTCTCCCTTTTTTCTTTTCTTAGATTTTCTTTGGGGTAAAATTTTTTTTTATATAAGAAACTTTATATTTATTAAGCGTTTTATTATACTTTACAGACCAGTTGGTGGTTTAAACTGTCTGTGTATTGGTTGTGTAATGTGTATAAACTCTGTGTCGGTTTTTAATCCTTTCGATGGGGGGAGTTTGGTCGGATATATCCGAACGAACATTTATGTCCATTCGGTGCTAAATTCGAATTTTCCCAGGGCCGTCAAAAACAGTTTTCCCTTTTACCGCGACATTCGGGAACTCTCTGCAAATTGTAATTTTCATGACTTATTCTTGTTTCAGAACATTTACAACGTCATATTTTTACGTAAAAAGCTATTAGTAACTTAGGAAAGTAAAAAAAAAAAATGAACCAACGAAATTTAATACCAAAATTTAATTTAATTTAATTACGAAATTTAATTACGCAGCGAAAAAGGTTAAAGTACAACTTCCTCTATTTTATTCTGATGCGAAACAGTTGCAAAAGTCCCGCACACCACCAAGTACATTAACAGGAAACGGTTAATATTCGTTGTATTACATTTACAATTGCCGGCCCGTAATTGTATACATAATACAATATTCATTATATTATGTATGCAATTACGGGCATGTAACGTACGAGAGTCGTAAACGCATCTATTCAGAGGCGAAGCTTTTTTTGTAACGTCGTATTGAAACGATTCTAATCACTTTTAGAAAAATTTTTTATTTCTAAATTATAAACGTAATTTTATAAACTAAAACGAAAATTTAATTTAGAATTAAAGTTTGCAAATAAATTACAAAATTTTTATCACGACAGATTTATATTCTCTCACTCATTTATTCTCACTCATTCTCATCCATCCGTTTTTCTTCTTCTTTGAAGACACAAAAGAAAGAAATTCGAATTTAGACTTAAATTGCCTCTCAGATATGACAATACGGGAAGATTAATTATTGTAAATTCAAAGGTGACTATCTACTCAAAGGCTGCCATCGATTGCAGATTTAGGGTTTAAATACTTTTAACGGCATATTCTTTATATTACGAAATGTTTATCTTCTAATATAAAACTTGTTACAGTCTTTAAATTTTAAGTGCACTTTATACAGGGTGGTGTAACTATAGTTATACAGCACTCATAATAATAGCTAACCGTATATCTACTTTGGCACCACCCTGTATATTTAGTGTGTGTGTGTGTGTGTGTGTGTGTGTGTGTGTGTGTGTGTGTGTGTGTACTAGAAATATGTAGCGACCCGCGGTTCGGATCCCAAGTAAAGTTGTAGGTCCCCTCCGTCACATGACCTTTGTCATGACGAAGGACTTTAAACAACCTCAGACGCAAAAACTTCACTTTTCTACGTGAAGGTCAAAATATGATAATAAAAACCCACTCTAATAGACAGAGTTTATTTCCACAAGAGTTTCGATGCCCACTGGCATCCTCTTCGGGTTCATTCGTTTTCCTGTATCCACCCGAAGAGGATGCCAGTGGGCATCGAAACTGTTGTGGAAATAAACTCTGTCTATCAGAGTGGGTTTTTATTATCAAACCTCAGACGCTATTAGTATTACTGAGAGTGGTTTGCAAGGGTATGATTATTTAAAAATTCCTTTTCTTTGGTAGATTCTATACTATTCGATTACTATAAACTCGTGTTGTTTGGTGACAGCTGGGTCTTATATTTGTCGTTGTAGATGTACTCTTGTTTGAAACGATGGGTTGTAATCTTTTCATTGGAGTTCTGCTCAAGAAAATTTGAATTTTATTTCTTCATTTTCCAGTTTTCCAACAATGATGTCCATTTTCACCAAATATCATAAAGTTAGACGGGTTAAAACGCTTGGCTATGAACAGACCAGGTAGGTTGATCACAGTTTAAACATCTCTGAATTGGACATGACGGTTCTGTGGTCTCTGATTATAAACGAAAGCGCGCTGCCATCGACCTCAGCCTGCGATCGACCTTGGGTTTTTAAATAGAATGGTAAGTTATGCGCATGCGCCAACCACTAGAAACGAAGCGCGAGGTTGAAATATTCCAGAACGCAACCAGATTTTATCAGTGTAGTATGTGTATCGTTTAACAGGCGAGATTTCAAAAATTTTCATTTCCAGCATAACTTTTGCTCTGTATTTGGGTCCAAATAGGTAAGAAATGGATAGCAGAACGTGCAGAATAATATGTGCATAAGTTTTAGTTGATATTTGAGTAAATAATAAACCTATGATTTTGGATGTGGTTCCACGTGGTACCGCATGCAGTCGTGAAATTTTGAAAATGTTTTTGGGTCCACGATCGACTCATAAGGTCGATGCCAGGCCCAAATGCTCGATTGCGGGCTCGGATGAATATTTGGTGTTATTAAAAGAAAATAGGGGTCGATGGCAGGCCAGGGTAATTTAAAATAAAATAAGAGCTTTATTTACAGAAGGGTCGATGGCGGGACATGAGGTCCCGTTATCGACCTTTATCCATTCTTTGATAAAATATAAATAATTTGTTCAACATTATTAATGACGTACTGACATCAAGAAATAATTGATTCACACCGTTCTTCTAGCTATGTTTAGGTGCAAACTGATTCAGAAAGTCTATTTTTAAGGGAGTTACACAGCCGACAACCTTAGGGGGTCGATGGCTGGGTACATTACCGTATGTTCGGGTGTTGTAGTTATTACTAGCGGTTGTTCTAGGTTTCTGAATTATAACAAGTATAGCAGGAACATCAATATTGGTCCCCTTAACATTTGCGCGAGTATACTCGAGTTCGCTTCCTTCCAGTTTTGAGTTTTGTAAACTAACTTTTGCTTGGAACTTATGATGGTGATGTAGTACTAGTTTGATAATGGTTAGCGACGATAAACCTCTAGGTTACAAGATCTTCATGGATTTTGGTAACAAAATAAACCCTCGTTTTCTTGCCATTTCAATGAGAGTATGGTAATCATTGTTTACATGGGCTGAAAATGAATCCCATTTATCTAATAAGTATTCCAATGATAGTTTCAACGACTAAACCAGCGGATGTTGGGATGAGATTTGTAGCAGCGCATCTTCATTTGCTTTCATTGATGAAGACTCAATATTTAAAATATTGCGGACGAGTGTTATCTCGAATCATCCATTATTTTGCATGCCTTTGTTTCGTTGTCCAGTCGGCAATCGGGACTAAAAGGATTGCTTTCAGTTGTGTGTGTAATATATATATATCTATATATATATATATATATATATATATATATATATGTGTGTGTGTGTGTGTGTGTGTGTGTGTGAAATCAGTCATTTCACGTAATAGCTGATTTCAAGCATTTTACGTAATACCCGTGACCCTGAAACATAGGTAATACGCATTCTAACCTAACCTAACCTTCACGAAGTCTTTAATCGCTTTATCGAATTACCCTAAATGCCTGAAGATTTTAGGAATTATGTGAAATGACTTGTTTCACACACTGACTGTCACATTATACACTTCAGTTCTTGTGTTAGAGAACACAATTTTTTCTAAAAAAAAATTCGCACAAAATTCCCTGAAATATTGTTTCCGGTTTTATTGCGATTTCCGGCCTACCTCTCCTCTCTTAATTCCAGTTCCTGATTTTACATGATTTTATAGATATAATATATTAGTGATGGATCGAGTGGTCGGTTTTTCACAACCGCGGTTGCGGTTGTTTTTGCGGTTGTCGAATTTTTTCCAACCGCGGTTGCGGTTGCGGTTATCATATACTAGGAAAAATGCGTAATTATTAACTGGATTTAGCCACTATAGTGCGATTTAGCCACACTTGGTACATAATATATACTAAATAGTATTTATTTAGTAAATACCTTATGTTGAACACAAGTTTGCAATACACCGCTACCGCTATTTGTGTGTTGCAAAACTTGTGTTCAGCATAAGGTATTTACTAAATAAATACTATTTAAATGAAGTATATTCTAAACTTATATAGCTATTATGAAAGAATAGGTCAAATTAATTAAAACCATATTTTGCACTAAGTGTGTTACCAGGATGAGGGACGAGGACCCATCGCACTGTTCATCCCCCTACCACTTTCCCCAGCCTCCACCCATTGGAAAGTTATGGATTATTATTCAATTGAAAAACTGATGTCAAACTTAATGACAGGCAGTGTGAATTTCAAGAATAATATTTTTGCTGCATTTTCACCTTTCAAGCGGCAACGCCTCTCATCGTACAACGTTCCCGCTCCACTGAAGAGCTGCTCGCTTGGAATGCTACTTGAAGGGCAAGCAAGATATGTTCTTGCAATACAGCCAAGTTCTTTGTATTTTAGTTCGTTATCTTTCCACCACTGAAGAGGATCATCGTCGGGAGCAATTCTTTTTTCTTTGTGATAGTTGTCTAGAAGAACTCGCATCTTCTTGTTGATCCTTGGTGAACTTTCTTCTTCTTCACTGCTTGAACTCAAAAATGCGTTCATCGAGTCCAGTAGTGACGACTTTGAAGAACTTGGCTCAGGAGAATCAATCATTCGGGCTCTTTTTGGCTGCTTTTTGACTGGTTCAGGGTTTGTTCAGGATTAAAATTAACTAAGCTTTTACAACCGCAACCGCACTTATGGAACGGCGGTTGCGGTTACGGTTGCGGTTGTGAATTTTTGTGCGGTTGTAGTGCGGTTGCGGTTGCGGTTATTCGATCCATCACTAATATATATACACACACACACAGTAGTGGCGCTCATAAGTATTCATACAGAGGAGAAATATTTCAGTTATATTCGTCCTTATCTTTTGTACCATGCATACGATAGTTATGAAAAGTCTATCGTTCGTTTGGAAATTTTAAATAATAAAAAATTAGTTTATTTCCAACATAAGGTAAAACATCAAAGAACTTCAGGAAAATAAAGAAAGTTAAAATACAAAAGTTTTTGTCCATTTATTTATAAAATTATTTAATACTTTGTGTGTCCACTTTAGGCTCGCAGAATTTAAAATTTTTATTAGTAGTTGGTTGTTTTTTGATAAGAGACTGTTGGGAATTCTGAATTCTAGAATTTTCTCTCTGAATCTTCATGGAAAACAGACGACTGTACAAGCTATAAGTAAACAATGGGTCGTGGTGGTAAAGAGGTGTCTACAGATCTTAAGAGAACTGTTATTGCTGCACGCGAGTCTGGAAAGAGTTATAGGAAGACAGGAGAAGAACTTTGAATTCCATTTACGACGGTTGCTCAGTTACAAAGAAAAGGAAAGGCTTTGGGACAATCAAAACTCTACCAAAGTGTGGACGACTTTGTAAGATTTCAGAATGTACAGCTGGATGGATTGAAAGAATGGCGTACGTTGAGAAAGAATGGTCTGTACGGAAGAGTTGCACGAAGAAAACCTCTGCTCCGAAGAAGCAGTATGCCAAGGATCATCAAAATGATGGATTTACATCTTGAATTCGAAGAAATATCAGAAAATTTTAGAGGAAAATGTATTGCTTTCAGTTCGGGAATTGCGAATGGGCACTGCAACAATATAATGATCCAAAACCTAAAAGTTAGCGCACCATGAAATGGCTTCAACAAAAGAATTTCAAGCTTATCGATTGGCCCAATCAAAGCCCAGATCTCAATTTAATCGCGAATTTATGGTTTGATTTGAAAAAAAGAAAAAGCTATTCGCAAGAGAAACCCTTCGAATGAATTGCAACAATTTTCTTTAGAAGAATGGGCTGAAATTTCTACCGAGAGATGTCGAAACCTTATAAAAAAAACATTCAAAATGAATCATTGAAGTCATTCAAGCAAAAGGTGGACACACAAAGTATTAAATAATTTTGTAAATAACTACGAAAACTTTTGCTTTTTAACTTTTTTATTTTCCTCAAATTCTTTGATGTTTTACATTATATGTTGGAGTTAAACTAATTTTTTTATTTGTTAAATTGTTTCAAACGTTCAACGGTAAACTTTTTATATATATCCTATGCATGATACAAAAGATAAAGACGAATATAACTAAACTATTTCATTGTATATATACTTACTGTATGAACGCCACTGTACATATATTAATGTGTATTGAAATAATCTGCAGGAAAAATGAAATATCCACCCCGAATATTTGAGTACTTTCGAGTATATTTCAACTCCTCTTCAGGAAACATATTCGAGAGTACTCGGATTGGATGTCGCATTTTTCCTGCAGGTTATTTATTCCACAATAAAGAAGTTCACGCTTCTGTGAATCTCAACCATAACCTTCATTAACCTTGGTTTTGCATCCGCCCGAATTGTTCATTCTGACGAAGGTCAAGCTTGTCACTCCACCTTAGACCTACAGTTTAACGTGGAGTCCGAACCACGCCCCACCAGCAGCCCATATAATATACAGGGTGGGCCGTAAGTTTCCATACATAGGAAAAATTAAACGTTTGTTTTTATGTTACTGATGAAGCAAATTTTTACGTCAATGGAGAGGTTAATCGGCAAAACATACGTTATTGGAGTAATGCTAACCCTAACTGGCTGAGTCCGACGAAGATGCAAGGTGCCGGTAAAGTGATGGTGTGGGCCGGGATATGGGGTGACAGAATTATTGGACCAATTTTTGTCAGTGGAAATCTTAATGCCGAAAGGTATCTTAACATGTTGCAAGAAGAGATTTTCCCATCCCTGCTAAACGAGGAAGGTAACTTCCCAGTTTACTTCCAGCAAGATGGAGCTCCACCTCATTATGGTCTTCACGTGCGTCGGTATTTGAATCAGCAGTTTCCGGATGCTTGGATTGGTCGGCGTGGTCCTGTGGAGTGGCCTCCCAGATCTCCAGATCTCACCCCCCTTGATTTCTATCTTTCGGGGTACTTGAAGGCCATGGTGTATCAGGAAAAGATACGAGACATAAATCATCTAAAGGAACGTATCACCAACGCCATTACAAGCATAACGTCAACTGTGCTAATGCATGTTCATCAACAGTGGGGAACACGTATTGAAATGTGTTTTCAAAACAATGGCAACCATGTAGAGCATATTATATAAATAAAATGGTTGTCCATAAAAAAATGTTTATTTTTCCTATGTATGGAAACTTACGGCCCACCCTGTATATATATATATGTATATATATATATATGTATATATATATATATATATATATATATATATATATATATATATATACTGTATATGATTAAACTCGGAATGGTCCCCTGAGGGTTTTTCATGATACACACAGACCGACTGAGACCGTGCATGGAACAAGGAACTCTTCTGGGAAA
>JAJOZX010006585.1:0-5000 GCA_023014485.1 Bathynomus jamesi
ATTACATTACACAGTTAAATTAAGTTAACACTGTGACTGTACACAACTTGAACTCACTGTACAACTCAACCCCTCTAGCCTCTACAAGTGTACGCCTCTGGCTTTGTCAACAAGTTCAGTCGTCCTCCTCCAGTAACTGAGCCAAATCCAGTTTTAATAGTCCATGTTCCCCTTCATGAACACGAGACGTTCGAAGTTGTCAGAGGTCAGGCTGGCCCTTTTGGGCTTCATTATATCTGACCCCTGGGAGAACAGTCTCTCCACGGCCGCAGAGCTGGGGATGGCCGTGTTATACTTGAGGAAAACATGAACCCAGGCGTTGCGGTGAAGTTTGGGGAACATGCTCTGCTCCAGCTCCTTGTTCTTCTCCTTGTCAGAGGACCAACTGTCCAACTCTTTCGCCAACTTGTTGGAGGCGATTGGAGTTGCTGTTGCTGGTCTCCTCTCCAGTGACAGCAGCGTCACAGCACTAGCGGGCTTGGCCAGTGGCCACGTGGGAAATTTGCGGAAAGATTTGCGTTTGCGGTCTTAGTTTCGCAACGCAAATTCACTAATTTGCGATGACGCAAATCCGCAAACGAAAAACATACTTCCGCATTGCGGAATTTGCGGTTTGCGGAAGTGTTTGCGGAAGTGCCCAGCTCTGGGTCTAACTAATGATTTATAAAGAGGAATATATATATATATATATATATATATATATATATATATATATATGAAAATTATTTCACGAAAGTAACACGTGAAAAATATTTATGATGAATAAAACCACGAAGGAAAGGAAACACAGAATGGTGCTCAAGCGCTTTCGTCTAATGACATCCTCAGGAACACTGAAGTACATAAAGAGTTACAGCCTATATATAGGTTACAGAAAAAAAAAATTATATATATAAATATAATAAACGGAGAGGTAAAAATAAAATTAAACATTAAAGGATTGTGGGAGGAGCATGCAAATTTGTAAGGAAAAACTACCGATTTTTAGCACAAGATCAAATGAATTGTTTCCAACCAATGTTATAGATAATTAAAAAAATACAAATTTATACTGGAAATCTGCCCGGGTTTTAGCACTCTGCTCTTCTTGTTAAAGTTCGATGTATATAAAAATAAATTTACACCCCCACTAAGAAAGCCATTTTTTCTTCAATATTTCTCCTCCCCCTTAGGATCGCCAGTCCGGAATACATCGATGCCGAATTGGAAAAAATCAACGGTATTGGAAGTGATCTGTGTTATCCATCTGCGTTTATGGAATCTTGTCTCAACAAGGCAAAACGAACTTTCTATCGTGTGAATAATAACACTCGTACTTTGTCAAAAAATATTTTAGTACTTCCATTTTTCCCGGGCTTTTTAGGCATTGCTAATGTACTTAAACTTTTGGATATTAATGTAGTATTTTCATATAACAATATTGTGAAAAATATCAGTAAAAAATAGCCCTACCATAATTCAGGCATTATCTATAAAATTGGTTGTAAACAATGTGATTCCTTTTACATAGGTCAGACGGGAAAGGATTTGCACACACGTTAAAACAGCATCAATATTCCGTTAGAACAGGACAGTCGTCCAGTGCCCTTTTTGTCCATTTGTCAGAGTTATCTCACTGTATTGATTGGAATAATGCTTCAGTTTTATTTCATTCTAGCAACATTGTTAATAGAAATATTCTTGAGTCTGCCATTATCCAACTTACAAATAACTTCAACATAAGCAAAGGTCTTTTTCAACTCGATCCTCTTGTTTTGAATTCCTTCAGAACAGATTTAGATAAGAAGGGTAGAACGCTAAATCTTTGGTAAACTTGTATGCTACTCTAATAACTTTTATTTTTCAATTTATTTTTATACACATCGAACTTTAACAAGAAGGGCAGAGTGCTAAAACCCGGGCAGATTTCCAGTACATTGGTTGGAAACAATTCATTTGATCTTGTGCTAAAAATCGGTAGTTTTTCCTTACAAATTTGTATGCTCCTCCCACAATCCTTTAATGTTTAATTTTATTTTTACCTCTCCGTTTATTGTATATATATATTTTTTTTTTCTGTAACCTATATATAGGCTGTAACTCTTTATGTACTTCAGTGTTCCTGAGGATGTCATTAGACGAAAGCGCTTGAGCACCATTCTGTGTTTCCTTTCCTTCGTGGTATTATTCATCATATATATATATATATATATATATATATATTATATATATATATATATACAGTGCCCGCGAAAAGTATCCGATCACCCTTGAAATTTGTATTTTTTACATAAAAAACAATGTTTAAATGTATACTAACCTTATATTAGTATTTTGTCATCTGTCCTTTGGTTTGGATGACTTGTTCTAGACGTTTTGGCATGGATTTAATCAAGTTTTGACAAACTTCCACTGATATTTCCTTGCACCATACCTTTTTGATGGCCTCTTGTAATTTTTCGACTGAGCCAGTGTCGTGGCATTCAACCTTATTTTTTATTATTAGCCACAGATTTTCTATCGGATTGAGATCTGGACTATTACCAGCCAATCCAAAATATCAAATTTATTGTCAGTAATCCATTTTGTCACTATTTTGGGCCCTTTGACATGGTGCACCATCATGCATGTATGTTTTTGTCCTTTGGATTGCCATTGCCATTGGAAGTTTATCCTGTAGCATTTCTAAATACCGTGCACCATTCATAGTTGTGTTCTTCGGAAGAAATATAAGTTTCCACGCCCATAGTAACCGAAACAACCCCAAACCATCACACTTGGAGGGTGTTTCATTGTCTTTAGGGTGTATTTAGGGTCCATCCTATTTGAGCCAATAGGCCCGAACCTTTTTTGGACAACTTCTGAATGTCAAAAATGTCGACTCATCGCTAAAATAAAACCTTCTTCCAGTCATCAACAGTCCAATGAATGTATTTTTTACAAAATGCGACACGTTTTTTACGCATTTTTTCATTAATGAACGGTTTCTTAGCAGCATGGCGAGATGGTAATCCGAGTTCTTTTTGGAGCCGCTCCTGGATAGTTCGTTCAGAAACACCAAGATAACAAATTATTCATATTAAATTTTATTTCTTTCGCAGTTATTGTTGGGGTTTTTCAATACTAAACGTTTCATAAGTTTGTCTTTCGCGAATTTGTTTTTCTCGGTCTGCCAGATCGTTTTTTAGGGACTGGCGTGGTTAGGCCACCATTGTTCTTAGCCCGTGAAACCCATAAATTAACGGTACTTTGGGATATGTTTAATTCCTTAGCTATCTGTCTCTGTGATTTCCCACATGCATGCAAAGCAACAATAGCACCTCGACAATCACTCTTAAGTTGTTTTTTAGCACACATTATATATAAATTTTATTTACACCACTTTCTGTAAAAAAAAAAAAAATATCAAGAAATTTACACAAACAGTGAAATCTGACAAATTTGAGACACAGCCACCCGCAACGAAGGCTACCAGAACACTAATTTGAGAATGCGTTGGATAGCTCTCATATCAGCGAGCAACCTCAAGTTACCAGATGTCGCTAGAACAAATAGAAAGTGAATTACGTGTCTCTGAATATCAAGGGAAAATATTGTATTTTCTTGAGTGATCGGATACTTTTCGCGGGCACTGTATATATATATATATATAATATATATATATAGATTATATATATATATATATTCAACTTTTAGGTCTTAGGTTTTTAGGTCATAGATTTTGTTTGGTGTTTAGTTTATAGTGCAGATACTCCTGGTTTTTATAGGACCGGATTATGATTCTTCAGGAGTGACATGCACCGCGAGTTTGCGTTTAATCCCTGAGGCAATAATAGAAATGTTCCCTTTCTAACCACGAGTACACACATCATCTTAGGACTGCTCTCCGTAAACTGAACCAAGAACTCAAACTATCTTCAATTTCAAACCTTCTTTTTATACACGAGTTTGTATCATTTGATTAAACTGATGATCCGTTTATTTCTGTTAAAAAAACCCTTACTTTTAGGTTTTTTACTATGCGCCTATAATAAATAAAAATAAAAATAAAATTAATTTCCTTTTCTCTTAACTCTTTCGTGAATACATGAATGAGGAGGTACCGATAATTCTTATAATTTTCATAGATAAACACATAACCAAATCTCATTTCACGTATCTGACATGGTGTGAAGCTGATTCGTTCTAAGTAAACATTGTGGGTATACGAAAAGTCACTGGCCAATTTATTTTTTATCACTTTTCTTTCAGGTCTGATTTTAATAGCGAACTCTGTAATTTTTTAATAAAGTATTAATTGGTGTTTATTATATGAAGAGAGAATTTTTATTATAAGAACACGTTCAAATGAATGTGATAAAGTTTGGAAGACCCGAGTTCAGGTTCACTGTTGGTATAGACAGACTTATGGTCGATATGCGATTTTGTCAGCCAATACAATTATGATGATTCATTGAAGGATTTTCGCTCTGGAAGCGTTGTTCATATGCCAAGGAGTGGTCGATGTTGTGGCACAAGATCCAAAGACATCTGTAAGGAAAATCACGCCTAAAACTGGCTTTCATGATTGGTACTGCGAGTCTGGTTTCAACATCGTGAACTGAGTATGTGTTAAGCCATTTTTTAGCTGTAATCTGCTTTACAGATGTCTTTGGATCTCGTGCCACAACATCTATAACAGCAGCAATGTTCTCATCCGAATACTATATGGATGGTCGACCACTCCTTGGCATATCAGCAATACTTCCAGAGCGAAGATCCTTCGTATGAGTTATCTGAATGGTATTGACTGGCAAAGTCACATATCAACCATAATCTATCCTATAGCAACGGTGAACCTGAATTCGGGTCTTCCAAACTTCACAGCGTGCAGCTATTTGAAAGCGTTCTTTCAGTTCAAGTCCTCTCTCAGTAATAAGCACCAATTAATACTCTATTAAAGATTACAGAGTTTTCTATTAAAATCACACCTGAAAGAAGAATGGTAAAAATAAAGAGTCTTACTTTTCATACAATCAAGA